>JAPYZR010001520.1:0-39910 GCA_030522945.1 Trichopria nigra
AAATTTACGAGGACAGTCCTCATAAGAGCCAAATGTCCTCGTAATAGCCACCTGATAAAAAAAAAGTCCTCATATAATACGTTTCTAACATATATAATACGTAGGTATGATTAAAAGGGTGACCATCGTATATACGAGCCGTGTCCGTGGAAATGTCAAAAATTAATTCGCGGATCATGCGGTTTTTTCTGGTATACTCCAGAAGCCTGCATTGGTAAGGTACGTCCCGTGCATCCAACATAATTTCGAATTTCATAACAAGTCCTTGTAAGTTATCACTTTATTTCAATAGAAAACTGCCGCAGCGTTATGCTGAACGCGAATAATTTCTCATTACGCGCATTAATGAAGCATTGGCAGCCCGCGTCGCTATAAGGGGCCACGCCGATGTCGTAAATGGACAATAGGTGAATTATTAAAGTAATTTGTTCGACAAGCGGGCTGTAAATAACTGGAATTACAATGTCACGATAACGAATCCTTAAGTGTACTTGGCTTATTAAATTAAGCGAGCATTTTTTATTAGGTGAAGTTACCGGTGGCAGCTGTAAGAGTGAAAGTGAACCGAGTACGATTTTTTTTCCTGATCTTTCTTTCTTTCTTTCTCTCTTTATCTCCCAGCAACGTTCCGGTACTCGTTTCAGCCGTGGCTTACTGCGCTCGAGTAGGATAATGCAAAATTATTACCTATACTTACTTTATGCCTTGATTCTACGGGGATACGAAGGTTAAGGAACGGGAGAAAATAAAAGCCGGAGGCTTTTGAACTCTCCGCGGCACGATGGAATGTTTTCAAGTCTTTTTTTTCGCATCGCGCATGCCGAGTTATGTCAGGCGAGGATCTACGTGCGGGTACAAAAAGTTTTAAACGTATAAACTTTTTACTTTGCACATAATACATTCTTATATATGTGTGTGTCTGTGTGTGTGTGTGTGCGCGCGCGCGCGTGTACTGCTGCCCCAAGGACGTATATCATCTTTGAAAACTATTAAATTATAAAAAATGCACTTAGCGTCGACCTTGCCGTGTTTGCATTTATACATGTGTTCATATGTGGAGCGAGCGATATGCGCTTACCAGTAAGGGTATCACATTTGAAATAGATTTAATAGAATTACATTGTTTCAATTGTATTATTAAACTATCGGTGTTCTGTAGTACAACAAACTGGCAAATTATATAGTCTGCAGACAATGGCCGATCCATTAAAGAATAAAATAATAATTAATCAATAAAAATGTTACATTTGTAATTTGAAATTGAAGGTGTAATTTATATTTTATAAATAATAAATAGAGTCCGTTGAATTTGTTATGGCAAAATAGATATTCCGCTGAAATTTATTCTATACTGAAATGAAAATATCCACCATCTAATTTGCGGAATTTTCATCCAATTAGTATACCAGATGACTTCAATTTTCGATTCAGATCAGGAAAGACTCATTTAGATTTCCTTTACTACTCTTAATTAGAGGAATCAAAAAAAGATATATACAAGGCACATGTGGAAAATAATGCTGAACTTTGCTGAAATGTTTTTGAACAATTGACTTGTAATACATGTACGTATATCCCTAACAGCACCGAACCTTACAGCAAGGTTAAGTAATGTTCGATGTAGGGATGTATTTATAACAGATGATCAGCATAATACCTTATTAACGTACGATTTACTATGAAACATTTTCTTCATTTCATCTACATTTGCACCGCTGGTATCAATAAATTTTACGTAATCTGATTCAGATAATATATTTGTATATAATTTCCTTTCTAAACTAAATAAAGACTTATTGCGTATATATATGCACCTATACAGAGAATCGTGTAAAAATAGTAACGAGCAGAACTTTTATAAGTTGGAGCATGGCTGTTCTTCTGATGACTAGCACCGAAATAGCTGTAAGTACTGCAAAAATCTGCATTTTCCGCCTTGTTGAATCAACAACGAAATGACGTATTTTATTGAAGCCGATTTAGTATAATTTAATGCAATATTATCAAAAGTAAGCATTTCTAAGAATAATTTATGAACTAAATTTATAATACGATAATTATGTGAATACAACGAGATGTGGCGTACACAAGACATTAGAAAGACATGTCGGGTAATGTTGCAGAAATGTCAGAAGATCCTCCTTAAAGGAGATGTGGTGTACACAATTTCATCTTGTGATTTACCCCTTGCTTTCACGTATGCATTCAAAAAATTCATAAGTATATATACTTCATCGGAAGCCGGATATGAATTACGTTACCTAGAGATTTTCTGATTATTAATTCGTATTTCGGTCTATAAGAAGGAAATGAAAGCCATACTTTCATGTCAGTTGGGAATAAAATCTTAATCCCAAATGTGTAAGTTATGTAAATGATTAGAAGATCATTTTTATAATTATTTTATAATATAATATTCAGCGTGCATACCAGCCTATTCAACAGGTTCTGCTTGTTCTAATCCTCGAATAAGAAAATAAGAAACGAATTATTGTCAGTAATCTATCATTTTTATTATGAACTGCATGTCAGTCATGATTATTGACATTAAGGAAACATGTTTGATTACTGACGCATGCACGCGTAAATTCAAAGGATTGCAAATTCCTGTACTCTCGAATTCTTTACTATTCTATTCAAGTAGTTGATAAATATGTATAAATTCGCTTTCGTGCTGAACACTTAATCCATTAACTTTAAAAAAGAAAATGCAAATTTGAAAAATTCGAGATACTTTTTTTTTAATGTAATTTTCCTGCTTTTATTGAGGTACAAAGAGTAAATAAGAAAAATCGAAAAAAAAATGTACAGCAAGAAACCTTTGTATATTGTTATCATTAATGGAAAAATTCTTATAACACCAACGTAACATTTACCAAAATTTAAAAAAATTCAATATTACATTCGTGAACTTTATATTCTCTATTATTTAAAATCTCCCTTCAAAGTGCAATATACTTTATACTATTAATTAACATTCTGCGGATGGAAAATATATTTATACAATTTTTCAAAAAGTATATGTATAGCTTCTATGTAGCTTAACTTTACACGTTATTAAGAATGTATTTAATTATGCTCTAAATATTAATATACTCACATTTTTTATGATTTTTATATGTAATTTTTTCAAATATATATGTACACCTGCGAGTGTTAATGAGTAAAATATATTTTATATTGAAAAATATTTATTTATAAGGATCATTGAATTATATATTCATATTTTATACATATACTCAATTGCCAGTGTAACAAAAATGTTTATGTAATTTATTAAATTTTAAATACTTACAACGATTCTAGTATACTTTTGTACGTTTGAACTTAACGTTTGAAAGCACACAATGCGATGGCGACGGGGCGTTGACTTCAATAAAAAATGTTTTCATTCATTTTAAAAGTGAAGTTTCCTATTTAACTTAATACGGTAATGCAGCCGTTCGTTGAAAGTTCGGTGCTCTCATATCACAGCGTATATGAATTGGAGCCCCCTTCACCCCCAAACATGTTCTTAAAATTATACCAAAAATAGTTCTTACGTTGTTCTTGCTTTATGCATGATATACATTGGCAATAAGATTTTTTAAATGATTTTTACTTACATATCCTATAACGAATATTAAAACTTATCTTGAATTAAATACGTAATATTATCTTTGATTTCCGAGCTATGCAGTTTAAAATAAGAAACTTTTAAAATATTCTAGAAGTTTGAGACGTTGAAACCCAATAAAACTTATAAAAAAAAATGTAAGGAAATTCATTTTTTTTTTTAATTTTATGTTCGTTGTGCACAAGAAACGTAGATAATAAAGAAGTAATGTTTTTGGCCAATATATAGGAGGGAAATGCAACAAAATAACAGGCAAATATATTTATTTATTTATGATTTTCGATGAACTCCAAAGTTTCGAACATCGCAACATCATCTTTAAAACTCGATTTAAATATTTTAAATGTTTTAATAATATATTAAATTTCGAATTTTCAGTACAATCCTGTTATTATATTTTAAATAATGATGAAAGTGAACGTTTTAATAAAGTTACGATATAATTTAAAATACTTTTTAAATTAATCTGACATTTTGACTATCTTCTTTAGGGAGATTGTAAGGTATTTCCAAGTCGGAATCAATCGATTGTATATACTATAATGAAATTTATCACACAATTTGTAAAATAACATGAAATATCGAGGTACAGCCGAAATGGTTTAAATCGTTAAAAATTATTCAAATTCTTTATATATTCCATTAGCCGACACATAATATTCAACATTTATCACTTTTTTTCAAGTTTTTCCAAATTTTGGCTCCACTAGAACCTAAGTTTATATTTTAACAAGTGTCAATATTTTTATTAAATTAATTTTTAAAATTTATAATAAGTTTATCTTTATATAATGAGCCATAACGAAATTATTCAACTTTTTTTATATTGATGAACTAGTAAAGTCACTATGTATTTTGAAAAATAGGACAGAAAGATTATGTAAATAAATAAAAATATTGATTACATGTTTTATGTAAGTTGCTAAAATCTTTTCACGAAGTTGTGAATGAATATTAAAAAAAAACATTTTTATTAAAATAATTATTGCGTAAACGATACATTTAATAATAATACGTGTAATAAGAATCGTATATTACCAACGTAATAACTTATAAAAATTATATATAAAATAATAATTTTAGTTTTTAAAATTTATCTTTTGTAATAATAACTGTACAATTATAAGTATTCGATCTCTACAAATCGTTTAAAAATAAGGTTGTATGAACAACAATAATTTAATATTAATATTTTCATCTTTAATTTATTTGAAATTGTTTATATTTTAGGACATCGGACTTAATTGCTCAATAAATCTACATTTCGTTATTACCAATTATTCATTCAAAAAAATTAAAGATACAATGATGCTATAAATGACAATTACGATTCTCTTTGTGATTAATGCATACGTTGCTGCGCAAGCATATTCAATGCACAATGTCAAGCAAGCTTCATTATAGGACACGCGTCGAAGCGCCTGAAGTTGAGAAATCATATGTCTTTTCATCGTCTTTTAAAGGATTCTTACCGTGTAACACGAAGAACGAAATTAAATTTTGCAAACTTACTTGTAATACTCTTCCGCATGTGAAAGCATACGTGTAGAAATTTCATAACCATCCTATATTATGAATGCGCGATATTCCGAGACGATATGCCAAGACGATTAGTCATATTGGGATTTGGGTCATATTTGAAAATTTCGGCGATTAAGTTCCGAGTAGCCATACGCACATTGAAGCAAAAAGATATATACTACTCGATGCATCATTCGGAGATGAGTTTAATTTCAGTGGTGCTTAATTTATGAGCCGTAGCAAAACAAAATAAATAGCGTATTGTTAATTATTCTTAATTTTTAATTTAATTTTAATAAAATGTCTATTCAAAAGATTTTAACTGGATAAATCGATTAGAACACATGTAAGTGTAACGCAATATCTTATGAAATATTTCTACGTGGTACTCATTTAAATACTGCTAATGCAAGCTTGACACAAGAAGCGCGATGAATTAAATTTGACCACTTTTTTAATTCGACCATTGTCTTGTCCTTTCTGAAACTGAGAATTCACAAAACTTGAACGCATCATCCAAAGCTAATACATATTTCTGCAATAATACCAAAAAACCTTCTGAATACCAATTAAGAGATATTAATAGAAACGTTTGACTTTTTAAAAGAATAAATCAATATAAAATTACTACCTCAATTAGTTATAGTAAACTTAATACTAGATATAGTATTAGTAAACCATACCATAGGTTTGGGATCGAAGTATTGAATTTCGTCAATCAAAAGAAATGACCATATGTTTTTTTTTTATCAATTGATGTCCAAGTTTTATTATTTGTTTAACTAGTGTAAGTATAACGGAAATTCTTATTCGCAGATAGCTATAGATCCGACGAAAGATTGTATTCAGACGTACTACCGACAGAACACGAGTAAAGTCTAATGACTTGACTGCTATACTATGTCACTGCGTTTAACTGAATGAAAATATTTATACATATTTCGGTACAAAGTGGAACATTTGGATAAATACTTACCCATAATAGCTATTGTCGAAGAGTTAGATCTGTGTTCAGGATACAGAACCGTCTTATTTCACTCATAAGCAACAAGTTCAATACAAAAATAATGCAAGCAGTATATATAACGTGCCACTATTGTAATAGATCGGTAATTATTAATCTTTGACAGTATATTTATAATTAAAAAATTAGTAAATCATTCTCGATCTAATTTAAAGGATACAAAAATAAACGGTCCCTTGAAATTTTTGGATTTTATTGACATATTTGTATTGTGTTCTTATATATGATACCATAATGTAAATAAATTATACATTACTTATATTAAGTCGTTGAAAAAAAATAATTGTTTCTGTCTTTACTGATAACATCACAATAAACTTTTTAATCTTAAAACTGCAATGAGTTCTTAAGTTGTATGAATATAAGACCCAACATATTTAGTTAGTATATAAACCTAACCCTATATGGGCATAGAAGTAAAACCAGTTAAATTATATTCTTGTAAAATTTAGAAAAAAAAAACGAATAAAAATGGTTACGTATTTTACATCTGTCGAAATTGGCAGTATATTTCATGCATTTTTTGATAACATTCGCTATATTTGAATTTAATGAAAGCGCGTATATCTAGGATATATATGTAGGAACTTATAATTAGGTCAATCAAGAGAATGGAATGAATGCGTTTTTACTTTAAAAGTAATATTCAATTTGCTGTATATATTCAATAGCCATTACTTATTTATTATGTCAGCCAAAAGCACACAATTGCTATCTCATTTCTTTATCAATTACGTTCGAAAAGAAGTGTTTAAGGAGACTACTTTCATACGAATTATAGATTACTACAATAATTGCTAAGGATGAGAAATGCCATGGTTTGACCCGTATTACATAAAAACATTTGATAAGGCCGAACGTGCGCGATCACCGCTGCATATTGAGTGGTCTGATAGAATTCGCGCCATTCATTTTGAAAATATTAGTCGATTTGTCCGGTATGGAAAGAACCAATCAACTTTCCTGGAAGTTTGAAATTACTTCGAAAAAATAGTGTAATAAAAATATGAGAGTTTCTTATTGAATGGCCTGAGGAAATATGCGGTCTTGATGAGGCATATCATCTGCGACAACGCGTCTATCTATATATCGCAGAATACGTTTTCGAATTTGCTGGGAAGAGAATATGCAGAGAGCGCCGAAAACCAAGAACATTCTTTTAAAAAACCCGTAAAAAAATACCAAGAGTAATGCGTATTTATCTGTGACGTGCGCATATCATTGAATGGGAGTAAAAACACATGTCTGATTTTGTGTTGTAAATTTATTATATATAAAAAATGTCTTCACGCACATATTAATTTTTTTATACGTTTGTAAAGTCCAATTGATGGAAAATAAATTTTATTTTATTTTATTTTATTTATAAACGGGCAAGATGCCCTTTACTTTTGATTCTATATGATACCATAATATAAATAAATTATAAATTATACATGGAATAAAATTTTTATCACCAGCGACTAAATACGACGATGCATATATTTGAACGCATTTTAATTTCGAAATCAAATAAGTTGTGCGAGTATACACAACTCAGCTTTATGTCCAACTTATAAGATCGTTTAGTACCCTCTTTAAACTTTAACTTGAGAGACGTTCAAAGTTCAAGTTTTCTGTTCTTAAATCTGCCTTATGCTAATATCGACATTCACATGTGCTGAACAATGCATGATAAAATATTAGCTTCATTCAAAAATAGCACGATAATATAACCTCTATACTTTAAACATCAAAAAAATTACTATAACTATACTCATATTCTTATTAACGTTTTGGCCCCTATAAAATAGTCGGATTTAATCTAAATGAAGATCCAAATATATAATATATATGTAGAATATTTACCTTTAATCGCAATAAAGTGAACATTGTTCTCTTACCGAAATATCTCGGAATGCGCATGTTTTATTTACTTTCTGCGTTTTACATCAATAACAAAACAGTGGTTTGAGAGGCCCAAAACACGTATAATTACAACCAACTTTAATAATGTAATAGTACTGCAGACAACTGAATAAATTTCAAACGCGGCCTCAATTTCAATAAATTGTTCGGTATTTTTTGCGTAGTATACAACTCGGTAAACAATTTGATTCTCGGCTCCCCATGAATTGGATTCGTGCTCTGTATGGCTGGCTCATGGAAGCGGCGAACGGTGACAGTGTCAATTGAATCGAATTTAAAGGGATCGGAGGACTTTGTCCCCGGGTCGGCTCGAGACCGACCCCACGTCCCGACGTAGATATGCGTATGATTTTATGCGTGACGCGAATATAGCGCGGACTACCTCACCTCGTGATTCATTCGAGAAACGCGCGAGAGAGAAAGACGACCTAGCCTAACGTATTGCACAGAACGTTAACGTTCTATTTCTATTTCTATTTCGGGCGAGAGCCGACGTCCGCTCGGTCTGTTTGTGACTAGTAATAGAAATGCCGCGCGGAGGAATTACCTGCTCGAGGTATATTTATGTACATTCGTATAAATAGTTCTCACAGTTGCGTCTGCATACGTAAGGAATTATAGGCAATTGCACCCGCTAATGATACTCTTCCAGGGGTACATTTCACATGGCTTCAATTAGATGACGTTCCCGCACGACGTGATGAGCACGCGGCGATGTACGCACAATGCGACCACGTGCGTGCGCGCATTTTTGTGGAGCGGTATGTCAAGGCTTCGTAAATTCGCCAAGGTGCAAATGGGAGGTGTCGCCGGAAAAATGCGCGAGCGGTTCTTCCGTTTTGCACGTTTTGCATTATATTATGTATCGCGGGAGAACAACTGAATTGCGCTTATTGTTGAGTGAGGTTACGAACTCGGATCTCTCGTGTAATCGAGGTTACGATATCAATTGTGTGAGGCGGCGCCTATAAAACTTGGCGCGATTGTGCAAGTATTTATTTCAGCTCCGCGATGCGCTTCCTGAGTTGTACGGGTTGATGTTGCATTGAAACGTAGGTAGAATGATACTAATTTCAGATAATCTTGTAGGACTTGTAGTATAAATGGAAAAAAAATATGCAAACACTTTATCGAAGTTAAACTTAAAAAACTTATATTATATATTCAGCCGATATATCTGTAACACTCTGCGTGGGGTCATCCATTCATGTATGCTCTATTTTTCCACCTTTCCTCGTAAACTCGTTAATTAATTATCAATTCTCCCTACGCATATTGTGAAGTCAACCTGCATTTTTAAGTGTGAGTGACCTAAATTGCCGTAAATGCAATGAGACCTTTGGGAATAAGAGGACGTGAGAAAGCAGGACATTTCAACTGGCTATATAGAAACTGTCCTATATATATGTATCGAATTTTGTGGATATTAAATTTAAAAGGAACAAATGGTTGTAAAACCATAAGATACATATATACGTATAAAATTAGTCTTCAAAATATGTGCAAATACAAAATCAAAATGACACATAATGAAACATCCAACTCCAAAAGTTAACCTTTAACCTTACTCGCGATTAAGGAATTGAGTATCAAGGCTTCATTGTGCGTTTAACTTTTATCAATTCTAATGCCTTCAGAGATATAATGTTTTATCATGCTCTCTGCAACAGATATACATATATTTTTCTTTATTACCTTTTATCATAATTATCAATGATTTTTTATGATATATATGTATAAGACAATATATCCGAATAATTACACTACAATATATTTCGTACAATTTAATTCAGCCACAAAATATTAGTTGACCAAAAACGTACCACTCAGATAAGAATCGTCGATTAAAAATTGAGTATAAAAATTGCCCATCCTTTTATGATTCACAAGTGCGACACAAAGTGATGATCAATAATTCTTCAAATGTATACATAATAAATTTCTTGGAAAACGTTACATTTCATGGATAATGTGACATAAACAGGTAACACCTTCTATTACACTCGAATTACAAACGTTTTACAATAATTTTTACAAGCCTTGTTCTTTAGGTATATCTACACGAATTACAAATCTTTATGAATTTACTGAACAAAATATAAAATATAAATCTGTAACGCTGACGTCTGCAAGACAATGAATGACGTAGCACATATGACGGCAGCTGAATAGCAACTGTTGTTATAACATTTCTTTAATATTTTCAAATACAAATTTATTTAAGGCTATTGTACGATTGATGATAATCTTGACGATTATCGTAAGGGTATATCCGAACAATGTCTTTTTGCCAAATCAAAGTATGTAATAAAATTTTAAAACTGTTAGACGATATACCACCATAAATGTAAACTGTACAAAAATAAAAAATTTAAGAAATTAGGAAAGAAAATAGTTTTAACCAATTAAAAAAAAATAATTTTTAAAGGATAACCTACTTCTGAATGTCGTTGAAAGAAACTTTCATCAGTAAAAATATTTCGGATTATTGATAATAATTATTATTATTATTATATAATATTATTACAAAGGTTTAATTTTAATTTCGTAATATTGTTGCTCAATTTGGAATTTATTATTTTGACATTCATCGCAATAACGCCTCCTTCATATGAAGCCGACAGTGATCGTCACTTTAAAAATAAAGGCTTAAAATGATTACGTCTTAGAATCGCCAATTTATAGTGCAAAACTCTGTCCTCGTTGAAGAGGGATTGTTTACATTAGACCTTACTTCCAGTCTCTTTTCTTGTTTAATTCAAGATTTCAATCGAACTTCTTGGCTGAATTTAAGTATTTCTTTTTAGAGTGATGTACTGACGTTTGATTATTTAGTTTATTACATTTCACGAATTACGAAAAGGAAGTTTTGTTTTTCAAACGATAATTCAAAGCATGATATATTTTATATGCATTTCATATAGTTATTTACATAAGAATTTATCAAAAAGTCTTGAAAATATTGTCAATCCCACGCTTGTTGTGGACACAATGTCACTTGCGACATGCCGACAATTATATATGAATTTTACACTGAGTATATATACATATATTGAGGAAAAACTTTCTTTTTCCTTCAGCTGTTAGTTATTTAATTTTAGCGATTATGTGCGCTCATCGAGTTCGAAGATGAAATTCATTAAGAGTTCTTCACATTCTGAGCCATCCTACGGAATATTCGTTGCCAAGGAATGTCCACAGAAATATACCCGTCTGCAATCCTGCTCCGAAACTTCGTGACTCATGCTGGACACAATTTCAGTATCTTGCTACCATTACGACAAAATTATGCAGCAGTTTTATATAGATATGTCGTACAAGATAATCACATCACGAGTAGATATGTAAGGAGTGAATATACGTCACCTTATATCTTTATCAATTGTCAAAATTTATTAATCGTATTGTTTCGTGGTCGCGTATAAAATGTTTATTACTTTTTGTTGCCTGTTATACTCTTGACTAGGATTTTTTGCTTTAAATACAAACTATTGATCTAATCGCGTTATTCCGCTTGTAAGAGTGATCAAATAAATGACTATTCTTTTCAATTAATCAGCCATGTCCAATTGTCCAGGCTTAAGATTAGAAACAATATTAATGAAAATATTAATCACACATATAACACTTGTTCATATACAACTATAATTTACAATTTCGATACTCATGATTGACAAAGGAATGTAAGAGACTTTCAAAAATATTTACATTCTATTCTTATTTTTTTTTCTTTTTTATTATTGTTATTATTATTATTATTATAGTGAGTTAACAATTGTTATCGCAAAACAATTTCAATCAAATTATCATTTATTCGATTATGGTAATTTTATATTTTTATATAGAAAAGAACGTAAAAAAAAATGTTATTTTAAGATGAATTTCAATAAAACAGCATATTTTGCATTGCATTTTTTTTTATTTATTTCGAACTCACTTTCTGTTCGATTCAATGAATTTCGAAATATAAATTTCGATTTACGTATTTATATATTTTTGATATTTTTAATAATGGACAGTGAATACAAAACAAAACTGTACTTTACACAATTCCCATTCAATTTTCAGTAGTCTGATTTTCTCTATTCAAACAGAATCGTCACTACTAGAATTGGGTACTATTTTGTTGTAAGTTTATGTTAGCCCTGAAAAACTGTAAAGTCAGCAACCTGTACTAAATGACCGCGGAAAAGCATAAATGGAAAAATATGAAAGCAATTCTTTCCATACGGCTTCTTTCTTCTGATCTGAGAGAAGAAAAACGAAAACGAAAACGCACACAATGAAAATGAATACCTATCATCATAATATCAATATTCAATTTTGTCATCGTAATTGAGTTCATTCAAACTTTTATTCGAACTTGTTCGCGATCAGAATTATTATAGTTTAAGAATTCTTTAATATGCTGTTCAAACTTTGTCAATCATTCAACTATACAGTTTACGAGTCGCTTGTTTTGAGATGCTATTTTACTCCAATTCATTCATGGATGAGAAACGGTAGATCTTATATTTTTATACGTTTAATATAAGATGCTCTGTTTTATAGAAATCCATCTTATAATAAACCTTCGTTTTTTATACTGAGGTAGAAATTTCCTAGATCTTGATTTCCAGTCATATGGGTCGTACGTGGCATTTAATTTACTGACTCATTCAAAGGAACACAGGTTATGCGCCACACAATAACAAAAACTAATAAGTAACGTGTTCTATCAGGGTTCAAGACAATCATTGAGAATATAACGAAAATTTAACGGAATATTTGACATCGGAAGAGAACACAAACGCAATTCATTATGTTTGTGTTCCTCTGTATATTTGACTGAATATAAAAGATAGTTCCTTATAAAAACGAGGTAATTGAATCACAGAATGACACCACTCTGTTGTTATCTACTAATATGCGAACTAAATGCATCCCTTTGGGTTTCTATAGTATTCTGTTTTTAAGATTTAAGAAGTAATAACTCGACGTGATTTATATACCAGTAATATAACTCTAGATTCTGATATAGCATTCTACAATTAAAAATCGATATTCCTATATATCCCCGATGTGAATACCAGCACATTATGCATTCACGAATACATAAAATTACAAATAAATCCTATAAATGTTTGCTTCTAAGTGTCAAATTGATACCGCCAAATATTACCGAAGAGTCTAAACGAATAAATGCATTCATCTGTTGCGCATAAAGAACGTCGAGTAGTACAGACATGACGTGGTAGACAAAACATAAGGATACGAAATTGAGGTGCCTGGCATTAATACCCCACTCGCGAGACTATAAGAGATCCAAGCCAGATTTGGCGCCTATTCGTCAAGAGGTAGCACTATGGTATTCCTTCTTCAGATCTATTTATTATGTATCAGCGTTGCATCATTATTTAAAAATTCAAAACGGCCGACGCTCTTTGACTGTCGGATATTACGAAATGATCGGGGAGGCTTTCACGGAAGCAATAGCTCAGAAAGTTTTTCTTTCTCGATAATTATGAGTAAATTTACGAGGTTCAAAATTTTAAAAGCTCCACTTTCTTTACGTAATTAGGTCAGATTGGACTTGGGTGTCGTATTGACAGGTCGAGCTTAGCTAAATTATTATTAATGTTCACTTAATTATGTTCATGTCTTTTATTCTTGAAGTATTGTTTTTGATAAATAGAGGAATTTTAAGAAACACTTCGGGGAGATGTACAGGGTGTATGCATTACTTACATTTAATTAGATTTCATGCGTTTCAATAATATCTTCTGACCGAATAATCTCAAGAAGATAGTCGGAGAAAATAATTAAAAATAATAGACTTAAGAAGCATATAAGTATACAAATATTTCAATTGCTTTAGAATTAAATTAATTTCTTTACGCAACTTTTTATATACTTTGTGATTGTATTATTGCATTTTAAGTATGTCATTCTTGAAACATGTGTTTTCCGAAACAATAATCTATTTTTTCATCGACAGTGCTATCAGAGTACATTATAAGATGCGTTATATATTTATATATTCATACATTATAAGATAGAGTATAAGATTCGTTCGAAATGCAGCAGCAAAGCTGCTCGCATTCCGGAAAAGTATCGACGCATAATTGATGTCGAATGTGGGCCTGGCAACACAATTATGACAGGCATGCTGTACATTGGCGCTACTGTTTTTGGCGTTTGGCCGCACTTCGAGTCGCGGGCTAAATCGCCAGTTGGCAAAATTGGGGAAAGGGGCCGGGGGTTGAGGATAAGGGCAACGGGGAGAGAGAAAGAAGAAACCGCGGAGTCAGCGAGAGCGGCAGTAAAGCGAGCGTGAGCCGGGGCTATTTTCGCCAAGAATTTGGCAGCTGGCACATGTTTGCGGTATATTTTTATGCATGCCAATGCTATTAACCTCGCTCCCCGATGTGTCAGAGATCAAAGAAAACCCATTTATGGAATCAGTCGCTGACAACGATTTTAGAGGAGTTTTCCGCCTTTTTGTTAGACATGTAATTATAACTAAGGGAGAACTGACCGAGATTTAAATTTCGATAGCGCTCGTGAGGTAGTCGTCGAACCCGCCAAGATGGTCACTTTCTCGTGAAATTAAGGAAAGTCATCGAACGTTGTTGCTCAAAGTTCCATACTTGATGTGCGAGGAAAAAACCCTGTTATGTTTCACAATGATTAAAACCCTCAATCATCAGATATTGATTAAGGGATCTTTTGAAAATCGATCTTTTATGCGGAATGCCAAGGAACATTCTTCGTAGTAAAAGTTACCCAAGGCAGAGCAATGATTTTCTACACGAATATGGGAATTCATTATTTTATTTATTATTTTACAGTACTACAATCAAAGAAATCTAGATACTGTCTTGTTAAAGTACTATTAAAATGACAAGTCCCACCACTGGCCTTCTAAATGCTCATGCATATAAAATATGTATTTCGGGTTATTGATAAGTTTTTATAGAATATAAATAACTTGCATCTAAATGTAGAAATTAAGACTAGTATTTATATGGGCAGAAATTGGCGTCATTTTCTACTCGGGAGTAAAAATGGTAATTTTCTAAAATTGAATAATTTCTTATCACTATTCACCCCACACTCGATTTACATTAATGCATACAACTCAGTAATGGAGCATGTTATGTATACACTGTAGCAATCAGAGTTCCGTCATCATTTATCTTCGTTGACGCATGCCGAAGACGTGTGAAAGCCGATAACGAAAGAAATTGGGTGCACAATGATCCCATTTTTACAATTCTATATTATTCGAACATTTTAGAGTAATAATGAATTTACTGAATGCATATAAACGTTCATAATTTTTGGTCTCAAATCTTAGGATGTTTAAATTCTGTAGTTATTATTATTTAAACTCTGTACTATACATTATAAACGTATATTAAGATGTGCATTAATTAATTTTACAATATTGCCCTAATTTTTTATCTTTCAGTTAAAATTTTTAAAACTCTCAGATTTTTAGACAACCTAAACTCAAAGACCGAACAATGACATTTTTTAAATTCTGGGAGTATATATCGTGGATTCTTTCAAAATAAAAAGCCATGGTGACAATTGTAAATAAAACAAATCATGATACATACAAATCGACTTATATGCCTTTTGACTTTCAAATACGGGGTTTAAGACGATAATACTTGTGAGAAAAACTCAAAATTGACTTAAATGATAGACTGTTATTAACCTTAATAAGCAATTGTTAGGTTTTAAAAATACCCAAAGCCTAATGTGTATGTAAAATAATAGACTATCGCAGATATACCGTCGCGTCTTTTGGTTATGTGTTCAGATTATGTCATTTAAAAATTTTTAAAACCAAAAAAATTTACAATTGTATAAATAATCAAATTGATCATTATTGGTTATAATCATATGTGAGCTCGTAAAGATAATATTCAGAACGTGAACGTTACACCGATTTCCTCTATTTTCGATGTAGACTCAGATGCACTTGGATGTCGACGTCGCTGCCGACAGCGGTAGTTATCAAAGAATGGAAATATGAAAAATTGTCTAAATTTACGTCGGAAAATCGTGACTGCGCATGATGAGCGCACCACCGGTGAACATAATACACAACGTGAACAGCGCCTTGATCGGTACGATGCCGTGTATCGAACGGCTTCAAAAAGAGGTAATGAAAAATTCCGAACATTTTAACGTGTACTCTTAACGCAGCCTTCCATTAAAGTAATAATGGATTTACAATATTTGACTGAATTTTTATAATTATTATATTAAATAACTTTTTTCTTGGTCTGGATTGACTCCGAGGATTTCATCCTTGCCAACAACCATTGAAAATGTCCCTTAATTTTGTACTTTAATCGATAACCGTAATTCAAGGTGGTATTTCTTTTTTTTTTTTTGCACAAAATTATGTTCGAATTCTGCTACCAGATAACCGATCGATTTTACATGATTCACAGCTCGATAATTCTAAGACAGTGATAGTGACAGCAATATAATGAAATAATTTATGCACGGAAAATTTGTTTCAAGTGAGAATTTTCTATTTCTTGACTAAACGTTTTCAGAGTTGTAATTCTTGTCTTACTATACTGTGTATTATCAATTTTCTGAATTTTCTGAAATCTATTAACGTAAATTTTGTTATGAAATATTTATTGATATGCATAGATTATTTTTTAGCAATTTATTCTTTCGCAGATACTTTATTAAAATACATAATCAACAATCATTTATAAATATTCTGAATCAGCTACATGTTGTAGGCTCGAGATTGTTTAAACACATTTCCACGTAAAGTGAATGAACTTAATGACATTATCGATAAACATACGCCAAGTTCAATTGATAGGAAATGTGGCAGCTATAAAATCAGCACACGACGTGGAAATTCTAAATCTAGGAATTCCGTTGATATTACTCCAGATTGTCCTAACACTCCAAAATCGGAATTACAGGAGACCATCGGTAAGTGCGCGGTCAAAATCTTTCGTTTTCTCGCTCTATCTTCCAACTTAAATGTACTATCTAATAATTAGCATATGTTTCCCAGCATTAAAATTTGTTGTTAATTAATACGATACACTTTTAACTAAAAATCTGCACGAATACATGAATATTTGGATATTCGAATAAACTTTTTGGTTAAGACTGAAAAAGAAAAACCACATGTTATTTATATATTGTTCCATAGAATTCAGATTTTTCGAACGCGAATGATACGCAAATAAATTACAGTTTGTTAAAGATGCATTGTTAAAGTTGCAATCATTTACTTTCACACCTATAGGAATAATATTCCAAAGAAATTTTCTGACATTCTTTATACAAATATTTTGTCAGTGTCTTTTATGCAAAGTATTTTATGCAATTCAGTATCCAAAGCTTCATTTTGCGCACTGCTTTTATACGCCGTGAAAATTCATTTTTCTAGGTGGGTGTGCAGAAAGTAACGTGTCGGGCGCAAATTAGTAAAACTGTGCAAAATAATAAAACTACGCACAAAGTAACCAAACTATGCATAACGTAAAAATTGTTCTCTCTCAAGCACCACGTTCAAACTCAAGTTTGATTATTACTCTTAATAACCGTTGCATACAATGCGTGATGATCTACATTTGTTATTCATTGTTCATTATTTACTGAAAATATTTATACGAAAGAATTTCATTTACCTTATATGTAACAATCAGAATTTAAGAAAGTATTAAAACATTTTCATATCTTAACGTTACGAATTCGGAATAAAATTAATTTTATAGCCCTGTCCCATTCGCCGCTCATTCCCCCATTTGGCTCATTATTATATATACCTTTTATTTATCATAAATCATGTTTTTATCTTAACGTTAATATTTTCTTCCTTTTTTTTTGCATTGCACTCAACTTTGCTCACAGTGTAGCGCGTATAAAGTTAACATTGCGTACTTGTTGCATAATATACTAACGTAATCGTTGCCGTACTTTTATTAATAATATTAATAAATCGGTTATTTATTGAATGCTATACATAATGTTTATTATTGTTTATCTCTTAATGATTTTGTTAGAAATTACATTTACCATTTATTACTCGCTGCTCTCTTAAGATTTAACACAATTCATTCCATTATTTTATCTAGAATGAATGGATGTGAAAAAACATGATCTTTAACGGACGTTTCTAATGAACACTTTTAATTTTTCTCGGAACGGTATGTGAAAATATCTGCGCGTTCTTTCATTACGCGTGATAATTTGAAGTCTACTTAATGACATTTTAAGTTCATGACTTGCCGTGCGCTCTAATGATGGTTCAACGAACTACTGCAACGTGACCTTGTATCGTCCTTGAGCTACTTAACATTTAAACAGTATATACTTATACGAGTTGATTTTAATTTTTCTCCTCTCGTGCATATTAACGCGTCTCTATTAACTGTAGTTTATTCATGCAACTGATTAAGAACAGGAAGGGGCTGCAAGGCAGAAATTATCTCAACACAGGTGTGTATCGAATTGACGAAAATCAGTACCAGAATATATAAATATCCGTACAAGATTGCAACCCGATACAACAGGATTATAATTGCTTATACACTGATAGCGGAAAATTCAGTAAATTCAACTAAATATTAGGTTATTCGTATTTACCATGCCAAATCGTTTAAATCGACGACATATTTAGTATAATAAACTGAATTGTAGTTATTACAACTAAATATGGGTCAAGTAAACTGCTTGGAAGTCATATTAATTAATAATTAAGAGTTTTTGCTGGTTTTCTCTTCTTCGGAATGCCGCATTTTCAAAATTTAATTGTGAAACGGATCTATGAATAAAAAGAATATTCTTCACTCTCTAAATTTGAATCAGCGAAAGTCACTGCCAATCAGCGAATATACACTGATAATCAGTCCAAACCCTAACATCTCGTAGGGTTTGGGCTGCAAATTAGGGTTTGGGCTGCAAATCAGCGGATTTTCGCTGATTCAACTTTAGAGAGCATAAAATTCTCTACAAATTCTTAAATCATATATTTTCTTTTTATTTTTATTCTTCCTCTTACCCTACTTTCAGAGTCGAGATTTCTTCGACTGAGATGTTCAATCGAACTACATCAGCGATATTCGGGAAAGTTATGACAGGTCTACTAATATAAGTCAATGGTGCTTGAATTACTATTATATATTTTTAAACACTTCGTGCACGAAATACGCCGTTTCATCCACTTTTTCGTAAAACACTGGACTTTTACGCGGAAATCCAGTGTTTATTATACAACCACTTTTACTACGAGATTGTAAGTTTATAAACAAGGACAAATATTGTCGGTAATTCCTCGTAAATATGATTTATGAAAAATAAGTAAAAGAAAATCCTTGTTTGCGATAACAGTTTACTGCACACTACCCTTTAATGTACAATTTTATTGCCTAAAATTACAGGCAGATCTTTCCTCTCTTTCCGTTACAATAACAATTTCTTGCATCCAAATAAGAAATGCTCCATAATTATTTTAGCACTCAGTTGTGGATCTGCACTCTCTACGACGACGAATATTGGTACAACGGTAGTCGAACGATTCGATCGCGATTGTACCTCGAGACGTACCATTTATAAAAGAAGATGTTATCCATCTATGCGCGGATGCAGCGGTTTTTCCATGAGGAGACGACCAGGACCGTTGAGCCAGCTGTTAGCATTCATCGCTAAGAAATTTGCATTGTGTGCCAAGGCATACTTTATAGGACCTTCCTATTTCCTGTTCGAAGGGATTCTTTCCGTGTTTAATGACAGGTAATTGACACGTTTCTAAGTTAATTTTACTTTTATTTGTCGCATTTCTGACAATTACAAAAAAATCAATTAAAACGATTTATCAATTTTAATGGTTTCATTATTAAAAAATTAAATTAAATTAAATTAAAAAAAAAAAAAAAAATGTTTTGCAAACTTTTTTCAAATTAGATTTTCATTGTTTGCTAATACAAGCGTGTTGAAACAACTTAAAAATGTAAATTTCAAAATATTATTATGCGTATATATATATATACTTTTGAATTGAACTGATGTAAAGGGATTCTGTTTTTACTTTTCACTTTAAAGTCAATATTGTGAATATTTTACAGAAATGACACTTTCTTGTAAAAGTTATTCTATACTGAATTTGAAGAATTTAAAGATAGTTTTTCTATCACTTCGAGTAATAACATTATCCGCGACAATTCATCCACAGTGTATTCGTTTTTGTCTCATTTGAATCGCAATAAGAACTTAAAAATAAAATCAATTTTGCTTCCAATATTAAAAAATGTATTTATGGTAACGAGATCTATGAAGATATTTTAAAACAGATATTCCTTACAGCTATATGTAACCCACAAAATATTTTTTTAATTCAATCTCCTTAAATTGATTGTTGTTAAATGTATTGGCATGTTCACGTTTTTAGGCCGCAGGTGAAGAATGTTCAATGTGGCCCTTCTGAAGAATCCAAAAGTCGGATATCATTGCAAAATGTACCTGATCAGCCTAATAATATCGAGCAACCAGAGATCGACTCGTCATTCATGAAGCTGGTTACCATTATGAGACCGTCGGCCGTTCAACTTATCGCGGATACGGGAACAGTGAGTTTATACTCTATTATATAGTAATGCAGGTAGAAGTCCCTGTATTACCTATAAGTTGAATTGTAATGGACAGTCGAAAATATAACATCTAAAAAATATATATTTTTATATACAGAGTATTCATATCGACCGAGAACGAATCAATATATATGTCCCCTTATGGAGTAGTTGTAAGGATGAATAAACGAATGTACATCTATTTATCGTGACATTTTGGATTTATGAGAACGGTCCCCATAATTTTACAGAAAATTCCCCTACTTACAAATACTTTTCCGCACAAATATTGTTATTTAAAAATAGGATAACTAATTAGAAAAAAAATTATAACAAAATAAATTTTGGTCGCTCGTGTATGTGTTAAGTATATATTAAAAGAAAAATTGCGACCTAACCTCACCCAACCAATCCTAACCTATGTAGGCGTGTCCTCACAACTGCTCCAAGGGGTATATATATACATTTTTATAATAAATATATATATATATACCAAAATATAAAAATACCTAAGGTGTTTTACGTAAAACCTTAAAAATGCATAGTTCAGAAATAAATATACGACTAAAAATCCATCCAGTGTAATTTATTGAAATTCGTCAAGATGTAGTGCTGTTGATCATTAATTAACATTATATATGGTAATGTGATAAAAAAACGAATGAAAACTACAGGAAAAATTGTAATGAAAGTCGTACTCCCGTTTTTAATATCGTTTCAGTTAAAGAGATGGCTGCAAGCCCTTCAAACAATTTCGTCAAAGTCCAATCCGCCAACCACGGATTTACTTGAGGCGACAAGAACCGTCGAAACCATCGACTACTGGGCATACGAGCTCTTCTTTCATCTGAAATACCTACGAACCGATCAAGCACTAAATACGGAGGTATGCGCCAATTTCTATATTTTCACGCGTCACATTTAATTAGTTCGTCGTTGACGCGATTAATCGTCTTGTTACTTTCACAAACACTGAAAAAATTATAGGTGAGCTGCTCGCCCATACCGTGCGTGTAATTTGCTCGTAATAATTCTTTGATTTTTCAAATTATAGTTAAAAATACGTAAACGTAATAAATAATGTTTTTTTTTTCCTGAATAGATACAGACTCATATTACCAGTATGAAAGTTTAGACATCATTTGTAGTCGATCAAATTATATTTATATGATGTATAAAAATTGTTAAAAGTGTCAAAAAACGACACTTTTTTTTATTGTTTTCAAGTGTTAAATGGGGAAAAAGTGCCGTATTTTACAATTTTAATAATGCATAAACTTTATTGATAATAGGAAACGTTATCTAATCAGATAAAATTGTTTGTTTTGTTTTATATTTGGGGTAGTGCATATATATCGACAACACGAATAGTGCTTTTTTCTAAAGTGAGTTTTCTAAAGTGAGCAATTATAATATAAAATTAACATCTTATGTACTTACTCAAATTTGAATGAGTGAAAAATTACTATTACAAAAGTGAAACGTTCACTCTGTACATCATAGAATGGCTCAATCTCACTCCAAGAAATTTATAGGAAGTATTTTTTCATCACTTAAGCAATATGCGTCGCTTGACAGTAGACCTCTTGAATAAAAGAGCGAGTAATAGTAAGGTAATACTTTAAACGGAAAATAGTATTTATTTTACGATTACACGTATATTACATATAAGTAATTTTCTTTAAATACTCCTCATTTATGACAGCATGAAAAAATATTTAATAAAAATTCGTGAAACGACGTTTGTTATCCAACAAATTTTTTGCATGGTGAAATATATTAATTTGCAATAATCGCATTAACATCTTCAATCATTCAAAATCACCTCTTAATGTTTACTTAAACCAGAGTGGCGATCATTTTTCAATTTCGAAGACAGCTCAGGTCGGCTTTCAGTGAAAGTTGTCGGATGATGAACGGTTAGACAGAATGAGTTGAAATTTGAATAGCGGCATTAACTGAATATTCACGTAACACAATGGTGCTAGATTTTTGTAGTACACGGATAAAGTCATTCTCACGTGTGTTCGACGTTGCAAAAAAAAAGAAAAAAATATATTTAATTCTTTTAATAATGTTATGCAACTTTCTTGTTCGCTTTTGCGGATATTTTTCACTTATAAAATTCGTAAGATCAACTGTAAATGAAATTTTATATAAATTATTAAACTGCAAGGAGAAACATAGGATTGCAGTATTTTTTATTTCATAAACATTCTACTTCTTTATTTTTCCTTAAAAATTTCGAAATTAACTGCACAATTTTAAAGGATTTACAGATGTATGTAAGGATTATTTACAAATTTGCTGACGAACCATATCAATTTGGTTTGATAATATTTGCTGACAAGTTGAACTCTACAGAATACTATTTTTAAAATGTTTTTAGGAACGATTTTAAAAACATTTGTTATAAAGGACATGTTAACAAATCTCTTTAAACATAGTCAAAAAGTTTGCCATCAACGTTATTTTTTTGACACGTTATTTATTGATGACACTCTAGTAGGCGTTTATCTATTTATTTCTTAAACTATATTCATTTATCTAATATGGTATATCTATATATGATTTCTACCTAGTAGAAATCAGAATGTAGGCGAAATGTAACAAAAGGTAACATTAAAATGTAACCAAATTGTATCAAAAAAGTGAATTAGCTGTAGGGGAGACGTATACAGTAACCGTACTTTCGACCCTTTTAACAGTAAACGAATGTACCAAGAGTATACATTGCGTCCGAATGACGTTTAACCGGACGTGAATTGTGATTTGGATCTTTCTTTTGTTCATTCCAATTTTTACCAGGGATATCTAACATGGTAAATATCTGAACTGTTGAAGAATTAGCTAATTCACAAAATATCACAACATTTTGAATTTAAGACGAAAATGATGTCACTTCCCTATAATTATGTTATTCTTGCGTTTCTTGAACGTTTCACGCTTGCTTGATAAATAGCATTATCCAATGGAAATAAGTTTAAAAAACTTGCATAAATTATCCAACATTACACTGTAAATTTCCGATTAATCTCACGTAATAATTATATGAACCTGCACCAATTATCGTAGGCAATCTGTCAAAACGTCCGGATGAGCGACGAAGTAACGCACATAAATCTTTGGCACCGCATGCTTCAACTTCGGAACAACTACGTTATAATGTACGAGACACTGTGCGTCGACGATCCGATGTTTTTCAAGCCATTGCCAGACGAAAGAGCCTCCAGGGACGAAATAAAATCGCCGAGTTAAATACTTTCGCGGAGACAAGTTTATGGGAAAAACTCCTACGTATAGCAAATAGCAGCGGTGTTACCGGATGTACGACAAGAAAAACTAAATAGCAAACGTTACTAAACATCGTACGTAAATATATATAGAATAGCCTTGCCGCATTTCAACATATTTCATATGAAAAAATTGAATAATCCTTAGAATTACATTGATACAAATAGACAGAAATTAATGAAAACGTGTATTGAAAAATTGCGGATTTTGCCATTTTTACTGTACATCGCACTTTTTTAATGTTAAGGTTAATTGATTAGGGAAATTTATCAAAATGATTTCCTTTCATTTATTTTATGACACGTTTTTATATTCACTACTTTCATGACATAGATTTGTCAAAAAGTGTAATTTTGAGACTATTAAAATGCTTCTTGCTGATTGGCAAACATATCGTTCTTATTAGTGTTGTACTTTGAATCATCTTCTCGAGTTTGGGAATGAACAATTATTTAAGGAGTTTTTTTCGAAGCTGAATAATTAGGCAGTTTGACCATAAAGGAGTACGGACTGAATTGTATATTAATTTACATTTAATTTCCATCACCATCAATTGAATATGGAAAAGCTTGTCGGATTTATCTACAAATATTCTACTTTTAAAAGACGTGTCGCAGTAGTTAATGTTTAATATCCAATTATTATTTGCTAAGGTTCGACTTGAAATTATTGGTTTATAAATTATTTTATAGGAACAAAACACTGTTTACTGAACTGTATTGCGACGCGAGTGTACGCATACATAATAAGAAAAAGTATAAAACTACACTGGGTTCTTTATGAACATAAATTAGATGGATAAATAAAAACTATTCAGCACATTTCGCAACAATATTTAAAACTATAGACAAATAAATAAACACGTCAAGGCGCGCATCAATTAACGATATTACGATAATGAAAAGTAGAAACGATGAGTATCGAAGAATAGAAAAGTATGGCAATAAAAGCAATATCGCAACAATAAACCCTATAACAAGAAGACGGAGATCCCGATATCGAAAAATAAAACAAAAAAAAAACAAAAAACAAAAAAGATGAGTGTAAAGGAGGAGTGAACGCCTGGAGTAGTAAAGATCTACAGGTGAAGATTAAAGAGACATGATCCACGAACTCCAGAGAGGAAGAAGGACGGAAAGGATTCGCGGATTGATCGATGCTAAAATAGATTTTACCGTTGCTTTCGACATTTTCTGAAATGTACAACAGGCGGAGAAGCAGGAAGCTATATGTACGTGCGTGGTATTGCCGTGGCGAGAAAATAAAGAAACGCGCTGGGAAAAGTGCACGGCAAAAATAACTATACACTTTGCAGCAAATTAGCACCGTAGTTATAAAACCGATAATACTGACGCGCCAATTTGTACTATATTGCACATTTGCCCCGGACATCGATGAGTTAGCGAGGCTCGTAACAGCATAATTTTCTGAAGCGATATTGCTGAGTATTGTATAATTTGTGATTTTCTAAATTGAACGATAATTTATCGTCGCCAGTGTTACGTTTGATACGCGAGAGCTATCGCTTATTCCAATATAAACCATATTTAACAAAAAGAAGGCAGTTCAGATCTCTCGTTTAGACTGGCCATTATCAAGCATTTTTTTTAAATCCGACAATTCGAAAAAAATAAATTCATACAATATATCTTAAATATTTTAAAATGGCCATTTTTATGTCGTAGAAAATAAACAATTATACCTATAATAAAAAATAAAAGAAAAAACAAACAAAATGATTTATTTGTTAGCTAATAGATTCTAAGCATTTCATCACATACGTCGCTTGGTGTTCTGAAATTGTTGTGATTTTGGTCAAATTTTTGTCAACTTTTGGTCAATATCATTTGGAACCTTACTTATATTTTTTCAACGATCGAATTTTGGATTCTATACTTCTTTTGACGGAGATTTGATGAAAAAATAAAACTGACTACTTCGTTCGGCTTCCTTCCATCATAAAATAAGAAGTGCTTACTTTGCAATTATTATCTGTGCAAAAAAAATAAATTATCATTATAAAAACGGCAGTATTCACATTTTGTCAGGAAGTAAGTCCGTGATGAATAAGAAATCTTAAATTTCAGTTTTATGCATATCAGTATATTTCTGTATGTTAGTCCTACTTTTATGTGAATATATGTTTTTTTCTTCCAATTCTTGCTAAATTTGATAAAGGTAGAAATAAAATTAAATTCACTTATTAAATAAAGTTTCCCTAAATAACATAAAAATGAAAATTGAAGCAAAAAAAATGCATTTTGGAAAGATGTTATATATTTATATAATATGGTTTAGCCAATCAAGTAAGATTAAATATTATATATGAAAAAAGAAAAGTGGTAAAAATAGAATAAAAGCACTGGTCAGAGGCGTTTCAGAGGACGCCAGTGTATGTCATACATGATTCTCTCTCTCTCTCTCTCTCTCTTTCGTCCGAAACTTTATAACGGCAGGATGTTATATTTCCATTCACGGCTCTTAGTGGCGAGAAGAATAAATAAATTGTTATCAATCAATCCCTATCTCTCTTGCTATCTCTATGTTTCAATTACATTCAATAACAGTATACCTCACGTCAAGAATTTAGTGTAAAAAAAAAATGTCCGTTCCGAAGGAATTGAATTCACGATAACGTTTCACATACGATGAAATCGACCATACACAATTCAATATAGACGAGACATCTCTTGAAAGCACTCATGATCCATTCACTCTCCAGCAAATAAAATTAAAAAGGTGCAGCAAATTTAGTTGACAATTGTTAATGGAGTACAACGAACAGCAAATGTTGTCAAAGAGGGCAGAAATTGTGCCTCAAGGGAATGTCCACGCTGCACACTCGCACTCATACACACGCATACACACACACATGCATATATACATATAAAAAAAACACACACACGCGCACATATATATTACTCTGAAATTTAAAGCCCAAACAATGATACAGATCTTCAATATAGTCAGAGTGTCAAATGCATAGCAAATGCTATTAATTTTACCACTTACAAAGCAAATTTCAAAATTATTGAACCCCCGTTTCATATTCTAATAAATCACGCATAATTATATACGTACACCGAGTCCGTCTAACGTTACAACGTGTTCCGAAGTTCGCAACGACGAATTCAATTGAAATTTAAACAAAGCGTCGATATACGAGGTGCCTGTGCTGGCTTTCGTTGCTGTAAAGTGTGCGGTTTCACCAGGATAGATGGTCGCCAGCGGCGGCGGCAGTTCCTCGAGCCGACTTTTGCGACTGCAGCCAACCTGTCTATTTCGTCACTATTGCCATTGTTACCATAATTCATAGCCTAATGCCTCGAACATTTAGCTCTCGTGCGATCGAGTCCTCGGAGCACGGCGCTGAATTATAAGGAAAGGAATTAAGGTAACACGCGCGCGCCAAGCGGACTTCGTGCTCAGGCCATTTCAGCGCTCGTTCGTTCGCTCATTGCGAAACTTCGCGCAACCCGAGCACCTGATATTTGCTGAGAAAAAAGGACAAAGAGCGAGTGACTATAAGAATGACGAAAGGCGAAAAGAGACAATCGAAGGTTCGTTATGCCAAGCTACGTTGTGCCATTCGCTCGGCTTTCGGTGACAAAAATGCCAGTTGAGCCTCGTTCGTTCTTTCCTTCGGATCCTTATGTCTCGACTGATTTTCATTTTTGTAAATATAAGAGTTTCTATTCTCTCGAGCGGTGCTGGGAAAAGTGCGCGGGACAAATTACACCGCGGTGCATGACGGTGCATTGGCGGTGCATGGCGGTGCATGGCGGTGCACCGATGGCATCGGAAACACTCGCGGCTTCGATGCGGCCTTTCACGTAATTGCTAGAAAATGTATCGTTAAAGATATATCAATTTGCAACATCTTCTCTATACCTTGCTCGTTCGCGTAGTACCGGTCAGGGTTTATATCTTAATTGAACGATTTCCTGCAATCGCGCATGACCGTGTCTCACTGGCTTTGTATACACCGGAAAACTCAAATAGTACCGTATTTTAGAATCCGTTTACGGACATTCTTATTTCCTCCATTTCATGATTAACTTTAAATAAACATCACGTAACTATCACACATATATATATATATATATATATATATTTGAGTATTGGAAAAAAACAATTATTGGAGTGGATGTCACGTTAGGGCCGAGACGGCGCATCGCGCAATGAGAATGCAAGAGACGGAGAACTGAGATCCAGCACATTGTTGGCTCATGGTCAGAATTTCGTACTCCCCTGTTAAGAATAAGGAAAAGAAGGAGAATATGGAGAAGGAAAAGACGGGTCTGTACCCGTTGCTTCAAGAATTTACTCACCTACGATATCAAGTTCCAAAAAGGAACTATATGTCAACCTGGAAGGCAATTAACTTTTCGGTACAGTTGGAAGGCCCATGCAAAATTACAAACAAAATTTAAAGAGCGCCGAATTAGCTACTGCCATATTTTAAAAGCCTTAAACGAGCCTTAAATGAGCTTTAAGTTTTATCGCTGATCGCGTATTCAACAATCAAAATTGGCCTTTCTGCGAAATGTGCACTATTCTGCCCTTCGAAGGGATTCCTCAAACGATCTTAGCAGATATTTGGAGCCTTAAATAAGCCTTAAATTCCTATACTGTAAGCGTTATTTGTTTTTTATTATCATTCCAAGTGAGTTTTTCTCTCCATTTGCGGAAAATAAATTATATTAATTTAATAATGTAAATAAATTAATTTCCACACACGCACACCACATCCATTATATTTAGTGTTCTCGACAAAATTTAAAATGTTGCACCTTCATGAAATTAATTTTATTTAAATATAGTATATCCATATAACCAAATGTGTTACAAATTGTATATTGTGTTTTAATACTTCACATAATACAATATATACGTATATATTCAAATAAAACGTTGTCTAAAAAGAAAACAAACAAACAAAAAATAAAAAAATTAACAAAAATAGTGAATTTGAAATTTTTGTTCTTAATAGTTCAGATGTCATAAATTTCTCATACCGATTGTAGTATGCATGTGAATGAGAGTTTGAATTGAGATGAAATATGAGATGTTAAATATCTTCAAGTAAAACTGTTTCTAAAGTAAAGTAACCCGTAGAGAAATTTAATAGAAATATTGGCAATTACTTGCGTGGAGTCATAAGGAAATTCCTCTCAGTTGTCGGACTCGCGTTGAAAATGTTCCTTATTTTCATTATAAGCGTGCGCGAGAGTGTGCGTAATATTCCTCGTGATGTGTATTAAATAAACTTTGATATTTTACTAGATAAAATAAATCAGCGAAAAGGATAATTTAACGATCGCGGGAGATATGGTGGTATTCGTTGCGTTATGCAAAACATCAAATCGGATTGCCTCCGAGGTTATATAAAATTTCGAAACAGGTTTTTCAGAGGCAATTATTATTAGCAGGAGTAATAATCAATACTCGCGTAAATAAATGCATCCGAGTGCTAATGAACCTGTGATTGTTTCATTCCTTACATGTTTCTGGTATCAAAATCGCAACCTATGCTTTCAGCCTCTCACGTATTATATATAGAAAATATGACGGCAGGAGAGCCCACGTCATGAAGGATATATAAATGAAAGTAAGAAATTGAAAAATATATATATATTCTATATTATTTTCTAGACAAAAATATGCAAGTAAAATTGTACATTTCTTTCTTGCATTTCTACCGAAATATACTGTGTACAATGTACAATGTTCTTTAATTCACATTTATACTGGGTAAAAAATTGAATAATGAATGGTGTTAAAACTTACGAAAATGCCGTAGTATAATCAGACATACAAAAAAGAAGCTATAGGACTAATACCGTCACGTTTACTGGCTGTCGGATTAAAGTAAACTTCCCGATCTCATTGATTTTGCGCAGTAACTACGCGACATAACTTAATTATGCATGACAACAAAATCTTGTTTAGATCTAACATCCGATCACTCGCCTACAGCATATCCCACTAAACGTCGAAATACGGCATATAGATGTACAAGAATGTTCATTCCTTGGCTGAGAAAAAAACTTATTGAATTAATTGACGAGAAATTAAGATGCTTCCTTCCAATCAGCAACAAAAGACATGAGTAAATATAGGTTTAGATATAGTTTGTGTAGAAGATTAGGTTGTATTAAGGGAGGAGGGAGGGAGAGTTTTCGATTTTTGAGATTTTCGTGTGCAATATTTGCACACGAGTCGAAGAGACAAATAGTGACATCGCACGAGTGCTTTAAAGTCCTCGTTGCAGCGGAACGTACGATATTCCACGTAACAAGGACAAAAAATGAATTTTCTGGGAAGGAATTTTACATTACTCAGGTAGCAATAGTACCCGAGTAGAAATTTATTAAGGCCCTGATCAGAGCCTTAGATGATTTCTACTCGGGTAGTGTATAACATTTTATACAGCATTTTCTACCAGTGTTATGTGACGGTTTAATATAATGATACTTGGTAAATTTCCATTATTAAAATATTACATTATATATAGTGATCAAGTTACTTGACCGCATCATCCGGGATAAAAAATCAGTCAGATTTACCGAATGAGAAACATAAACGGCCAGGAAATTTCTTCTAAAATTAACGCTGTAAGTAATTACCGATCTCGGTTAAATTTACTTGGATCCCTTAACTAAGGTGCATGGATGCGGATAAGTTCAGGGTCCCATTAGAGTCATTAAGCTTCTTATAATTCAAGAAACTCGAGTATACTCGGTCTGCTAAGCTCGCGGCGGGGACGAGGCTGTATTATCATGTATAGACTTATTCTACTGTAGCGAACTGCCGCACGCGGATCGGGAATGCGGAAGAGACGGTTTCTTCGGTTTTGTTGGACTAAGATAGGGACTCACTAGCGAACGAGTCAGCGAGCTTCAGGCTCGCTCGTGCTCAACGTGCTATGCACTTGCCTGCTTATATACGTATATAGATGCAGGTACCACAAACACGCACACGCGCACACACACACGCACAAACGCGCGCACCCGCGAAGCTCAAAAATTTCCGCCAAAACCTCACATTTTTGCTGCGATCAGGTGCTACGTCGTCTTCTTCTTAAAGAAGTTATATAAAACGACCAAAATGTAATGCTCAAACCCTTACTACGGAAATTGAAAAATATCAAAATAACATCGGGAAACCTTTTATTTCTCATATGATTTAATTGGGGGACGTGGTTCGCAGAGGAGCAAGACGTATCGTTTACGGGTTAATGACATCAATTACGGTTAGATCCACACCATTGGCTTTAGATTTACCCGATATGTATGCACCACGTGAAGGTAGCCGATTGGATTTCGCACATCATGTAGCCCTGAAAAGGTCCGTTTACATTTCACTTTGTGCCTGTGTGTGGGCGCGAGCGCACAATTTTGTGTATGCTTGCGTGACTGAGTGTGTGCATATATACGTATATTTGTTGTATTATAAAACAGTATAATAAAACAGGTTTCCCGAAGTATGCGATTAAATAATTTATGTATATACATAAAGTAATTTAAAGTTTTTAAATAACATATTTACAATATGAATACTTAAAGTATATTAACAATGAAAATGCTTGAGACACTCTAATTCTACTCTAATTATAATAAGGTTCACTCTATAAAATCTAATCTTTTTTTTTAATTTTTCCATGAATGTAGACTTCACATTTCACACATGCAATTTGACCTCTAAAAGTATCCAAGTAAAGCCCTAATTTTAGAAGAAATTCCCTGGCTGTTTATTTTACTCATTTGGTAAATCTGATTTCTTGTCCCGAGTGATGCGGCAAAGTAATTTGACTACTATATAATCTGAGATTTGATTAATTTCCTATTTGGACTTTAAAATCTCAGTTTATATGCGAGTCTCCTGAATCCGGATAACCTTATACACTGTTAAACGGTCTTTAGCTTACTTTCGGGGGCAAAAGACGATCTCGAAAGATTCAAATTTTCCGGATTTTGAACAAGGAAACCCTTATCAATGTTGAGAATGATTATAGAAATTAGAACATGATGCAATATTTACATGAATTCAATAACAAGTTTAAAGATCGTTGTTAATAAAAGTGCCGCGGAAAGAAAGATAATAAATTGGTAGAAAATAGAATAATAGCATAATAAATAATAGTAATAGACTAGTAGGCTCAAGTGTATAAATCCTTTCGGTACCTTTCTTATATATTACAGTTTTACATAAAAACATATAACAAGTAAACATTTCACGGTACAAATGGTTGTGTTCTAATTTTATAGAATTTTTTGACAAATAACAGTGCAGTATATGCATTCATATACATATTGTTGTTGTAGATATAGATTCGCGATCCGACTTGCCGTTTTCTTAGTGGAATTGATCCTACGTTTATCTCTACGTTTATGTGGTGGGTTCGACGTTTCCGTATCGGGAAAACAGAATTATGCAACTGTTCGCGTCAGGACATGGCTATTACTTTCCTTCGGACGGGATCACAATTTTTTACCAATGAAATTACACAGGATGAAGGTACAAAAATATTTCAGGAATCGTAAAAATCCGTGCGAATAGATCGTCGTTTTAAAAATCACATGCATCCGGTTGATTACGCTGGTAACCCTCTTAAGGATCGACACGGGAGCTGATAAGAGGGACAGGTTTCTGTCGTCGAACGACATGTTTCTCTGTTTGCCAGTGACTGTAAAATAGAAATGTATTATTGAGAAAGCAATTTGACAACCCTAGTAGAAAATAAGACCAGTTTATGGCCATTATTTCTCGACTGCATTACTTTTAACATAGAGGCCAGAAAAATTGGACAGAAACTGGTGTCATTTTCTACTAGGGAATTCTTTAATCTATTGCAATTCTTTCTATAACATTTAATACACACTTTATGACATGTAATAATAATGTTATAAGAAATAATCGAAATACTTATTTTTTATCAGAGAATAATTAAAAATGAATATTGCCAAAGAAAATATGTTAATTTCGAGGTATTGAAAATTTTTCAACTTGGAACTTTGTGTATTTATTTAAAAAATATTAGAATAAGTTAATATTTGATGTGAACGATAATTTTTTGAAAATGAAGTTGATATTCTCCCGCAATGGATAAAACATTCACAATACTCATTTTGCGATGACGGCATTCTTATATACCTCTCCAAGTTCTATCGCCATTCGCAGATGCGGTATGGCAGCTGCAAGATTTTTGCATTCGTGATCGCAAAGCGGTGGTAAGCCCAGGTGTTTCTGGATACCGTCAGGGCCCAATTTCAAGGGCGATGCGAAGTATCTTAGTTCCGGAATGACGCAGGAGCGGACATAGGCACACTCGATCACTTCTGACTCGTTTTGTATAGCTAAAACATCATAAAGACAACGTCTTGGTTCATAATCGAGTCATGACATTCGCCTTGTCCACGAAGGCCTCCTCGGCGCCGCTAAGCCACCCGCGAGAAGGCCCCTGAAAAATGCCACTTTCTCACGCTTTCACAATTACACACCTTCGCTCTGGAGGGCCTTCCACGATACTGAACATTTCGCAAAAAAGGCCTTCGAGATCATTAGTTTTGTGATGGTTTGCAAAGCAGAACTTTGATAACATCATTGCCGATAATTAACAACCATTACGAACGTTTCCACCTACGGGTTTGCTCAAAGAAAAAACGATTATCATTGTCTGAACTCAAAATGCTGAGACACTGGTACGTAGGCGGATACGTATAGATATACGACGTATATTGAAAGTAAAGTAAACAAACGAAAATTGCAATCACTAAAGGTGATTCGCAAAAACACGGGTCAATTTTTTTAGAAATTAATATGTTTAGATAAAATCTAAGATATCATCGAACAAATACGGATCTATCTTGGTTAATGATCGTATCAGTCCAACACACCCACGATCTTATTGAAATTAATTAAGCAATGTTGGAACTTGTCTTGTTCTATTAAGGTATCCTTTAACATAACAACTTGAAAATAAACGTTTGACTAGCATTCGTATTTTTGTATGCGATATAAAAATGATAATTGTATGTAAAATACTGTTTGATTGAACTGTTTAATATGGAAAGTGGTACATATTTTATTTCAGTTTCTTACGTATCAAATTGATAAATTTTCGATACAAAAAATGCTCAATCTTTTAAAAAATGTGTAGATAGAATGCTGCTATTTTCGAGAATAATAAACTCTTTTATTCTTCGAATAATAACTATCAGGAGATACATTGGAAGCGAGTCAGACAAAATATAAAAATGATTCGAATTTTAAATGAGCTGTTTACTTAGGATACTACTTGACATATCATTGTCACAATTAAAATATCTGAGCAATGCATAAAATTATACAGTAAAATTTACAACGATAATTATGAAATATAGAACAAAAAAAAAAAAATAAATAAAATATTTTATAGTTAATAAAATAGCACTTTTCCATAGTTGGATATTAAATTAAATACTTGTTACTAGACCATACCCACAATATTTGATATATATTAGTAAATTTTATTGACACATCGGCTGATAGCGATTTTGTAATAAATTTCTTGGAACTCCAATTGATAGAGCATGATGTGGTGTGCATGATGTACTTGTGATCATCGGATAAAAGTAACATACTATTCAGAATTTACTGACATGCAATTTCGTTGCATTTATATCTGTCGACATCTGATGTCTGATTTTTATATTGGCCAAAGTCAGCGTTGTGATTGCTTAAGCAGTCAATATAAAGCAGATACAGGCAAAATTCTCGTGGCCTCGCCCCTATGTCAAATCCCAATTAAACTGCTATTGTTCTCTCTAAGTCACGTTTTCATCAAGTTGCATTTACGTCGCGTCTTAAGATTGCATTAGCGTTTTATAATACTGATGTCGAGCGAGCACAGGCAATATGTACATATATATAACTTGAAGGTGCAATTGATCGAATATCCTTGTTATATTATATTGTCATACGTATAATCCACACTTTGAATATTACTTATGGATCTTTTGATTTGAGCCCATGCCAATAATGAAATAACATGGACAATGTTGTAAAAGCGATACAAAATGACGCACGTATCGGTCTGTTTTATGCGGTCCACAATCAGTTTTGTATATGCTCAATTCTTGAAGCTTTACTTATCAAGATACGGTATGGTTTACATACGTACGTACGTACAAATTCACGGACATAATTTCTTTGTTTCTGCTTTTCTAGGTCTATTATAAGTTGTGGAACGTGGACATTTTATGAAAAAGAATATGATCATATTTTTCGAGCTGACAAATGATGTTTCTATACTCGTTCGCTTAGGCGAAAATCTGTAGAAGCGATATTGCGAAAACAGCATCTTACATTGAAATTGTGCTAGCAATCGACAAATAAGGTATAAGGTATATGTAAAGCCCCTGACAAAAGATTCTTTTATATCGAAAGAATTTTTTATCCGTTAAAAGTGTAATCCTCAGTGAAATTTTAGTTTACGTGTCGTGCTGTACAAGTCCATCATCGATGATTTTTTATTACGATTGAACAAAAAAATAACAATCCATTTCTCCCCAAGCTTAAGAGTTTGCACAAGATTAGCGTAAAAGAAATCGGCTGACCTTTACACAATGAGACGCAGAATCTCGCAGCTGCGAAGCCCAACGCTACAGAGGGTGAATCCATGATTCCGCCATATTCGACGGCGAGTTCCTCGTCCGCATCTTTCACCGCGTACGTCAATCTTGCCAACTCCTCCTTTAAATAATTACAACGTTCATGCTTTAGCACTGAATGATGATGATTTTCATTTTTTTTTTTTTGCGACTCACGCAAGTGAATTCGTTGCAGGGCTTGGTCCGCAAGAAAAGTGGCACGCGGGTCTTCTTACAACTTCCGCCTATCACGGGCACTGTCACGCATTCCGGTTCAACGCCTAACGTATTCGCAGCAAATGTATTGGCTCTTACGCAATCCAAAGTCGTCACACCGAACAGTCGATTATGGTCATATAAGCCTGCCCTTTTGTAGTACTCCAACAAGACGGGAAATAGACTGTTGATGGGAGGAGCCGCCAAGGCTATCATCGCCTGATATGGTAAAGTATATTGAAATCGTTACAAACGATGATGCGTTAATGACTCGGCGTGCTCAGCGGATAAGTAAACGTAATACGGTACCTTTACATGAATTGCATATATTCGAAGACTTTAGGGAACTTTTTTAATTTACATTTAAACTTAAAATTCATTTTGGATATAATGAATGAATGACTTGGGTATAATACGTGACTTTTTTTATTATAATTTTGAATTCTTATTCTGACGTAGACACGTGCAGTAGCGCGCGCACACATGCATACACTATTGTTATAGGATTAATGAAGCAAAGTGCATTTGTCATTAGACGTTATGGCTATCATCTTCAGTTCATGTATGGGTGTGTCGAGGTGGAACATGAGGTATATAACTGTTTTGTTTTTGGTTCGTAGAAATATGTATTATTAATTTGTATTTAGTAGACCCCTTTAATAGCCGTAAAAGACTTGTAACATATTTTCCGATTTTCAAGGATAAAAAAATATTAGATTTTATTAAGAACATTTCTCCAGTGTCACGCGGAATAACTGTCAACCAACAATGACTCCTTCAAAAAATATGAACCTAAAGATTTTATTCAATTGTAGCCACTAGATTCCATCTTATAGTAAATGTAAAACTCTTTTAGTCAAGATTGATATTATCAATTCATGCCTGATGTTATAAACAATGACCATTGTGATAAAATGGAAATAAACACACGTTTCGACGCCCGTGTCGCGTGAATCTTTTCGTCTGGTCATCCTATAATGTGGTTTACGGGAAGTGGTCACGATAAGAACAGATAAGTTTTACATGAAAACGTTCTGCTATATTAATAGATTTATATCAATGTGAATTTTATTTATGCATAAATACCAATAAATCTTCTCATATAAGAGGAGAAATCCCATTATGGTGCACTTGTTATATAAAAGAAAATTCAATGGCGAATTAATATAAATGCACGTGGATCATAAGTGATGAAACTGTATTAAGACATCATTCCAATTGTCTATCAATTTTTAAAAAATATATAGTATAAAAATACAATGAACATTGCACTCATAAAAATGTGCATACACGCTACATACATATGTCTCTTTAAGAAGACTTTTCTTAATGTTTTAGATCATTGCAAGAAGCGAAGTTATGACAGTAAGCGATTAGTTTGTTAAGAACAGTGACTCACTCTCGGACAATACCTAACGATGTTTGGGATTATATCGCAAAGAAACTTTGCATTATCCTGGAGAATGTCATACATCTTACGAGGCTTTTTAATTTCTTTTCCTTCAGCCGCGATCATAACTATTTTGGCGTCGTTGAGAGTATAGGCGAGAAATTCTTCCTGGGATCGCCATAGTTCGGGACAGTATACAGTTTTACATTTCGTGTCTAAATGTGACAAATCCAGGATCAATCCATTGATCGGTATGGTATCATAGATCGCCAATTCGTCTAAAAATGGTGATTGCTTCAGAGCCAGCGACATACACGTACCTAGAACGCCACATAATAGAAAAATGAAATCTGAATTTGGTGTCCAATATTCACGCTTATATATCTATATAATAATCTATATAAATGTTGTACAGCTATCAACATTCATGTTCATATAAATAGTGGATTAAACTTCTATCGGCTTAGCATCTGGTATAAAGGAAGTATATTTGCATTAAGAAATGTAATATGTACTCTTCTCTGTACTCTTTCAACTTCAGAGGAAAATAAAAAAAGTATACCTCTTTGTTAGTTTACCTATAAGTACAATTATATATATATATATATAAATATACAGATACATAAAACAAAGACTATTAATGGTTTTAAAATGAAATGCTTTCTCTTGTTTTAATTTTATATATAAACAGTCTCAGACATAAGCAAAGAATTGCGAAAAGATGTTGTTTACATTGAAGAAGAAATGGACAGGACGTGGAAGACTAAGAATAAGGATATAAAAAACAACTTCAATTCATCACATCTTTAAAAATCATAGTTTTTTTTTGTGTTTAAGATAGAGAGAAAAAAAATTAAGTCCCGTCAGAGGCGACACTGGCAATCCTATCTGGATGCGCTTGGGAGGTCATACTCTCATGCAGGTAAGAATTCCCAAGTTTCAGCCCTGAAATTTTAATAAGATTCTTGGAAAATGTTATTGAGAAAATCCAATTAATATTCATGACTTATGCATTTATTAAATATAAAATGCCATTACGGTTCTGTCGTAAAATCGAATAATTTTGTGAATACAGATGCTCATCGTATAAGATCTAAAAGCACGAAGTATTAAAATACAAATACCTCAGTAACTACGAAATAAAACAATAAATAAATTTTCTTGTCAGCATCGTATTGCAATTACAAAGCCGTAAATTCGCCGTTTCGATGTCGCAATATAATCGTAAAAGGGAACAGGATAAAAAAAGAAATTCGCAATGAAAGTGCACGTGTAAAAAATATTACTGCATGAAAATAGGAATACTGCATAAAGAAAGGATTTGGAAAATGTTCGTCTAACTGTACGCCAATAAACGCTCACATCACGTTTTTGTTGCTCCAACTGAAGCAAGTAAAACTGACGAAAGATGTATAAATTGCAGTATGTTTTTACAACCCACCAGTTTTTCCACCAGCACCGAGTACAGCTACTTTCATTGCCTTGGAATAAACTGTAGATGAGCCACCGAAGTCACGAACACGCAACGCGTGCTTCCAAACATCGTTTGACTTTGTGCAACGGCCAAGGTTAAAATAACTGATCCCTCGTAAAACACGAGTCATGCGGATGTACCTCGAATTATATCTCGAATAACAATGCAGGCCTTTCATAGCTCCCAGGTTCACGAGCGAATTGCCCGTTCCAGTCTCCGAGTGCTATTAATTCTTGCGAATTTAGATTTCCAGAAAATCACGAAATTCTCTCCCTCATGGTTATGTCAGCTCACCAGTACTGACGGCGAAAACAAAACAGCCGCGAAACTCGCGAGACTCGGTTTGAATCCGGCGTTTAATTAGGGTAATTCCGGGACAAAACTACCTGCAACCGCAATATACGCATGCGATATTAACGGAGTGGTAACCGCTGTCTTATGGTTTCTCCTTATATACTCCTGTTACGTGTAGCGGCTTTTAAGGTCACCTGATGAAAAAAGAAGTGAACTGAAATCTTCAAAACCACTGCGTAAACGTTTTAAAACAATAACGCCAAAAATTATAGCTGATCTAAAATTTACCATTAGACTTATAAGGACAAACTGGGGATTTTTAAATTTGCCATCTCACCCTTTCTTTATTTGAACTGGAGTATGAACGCGCGCGCCGCGCGCGCTTTACAATATTAGTCGTTTATATTTTTAATACATTAATCAATCATATACTATGCAATTGATTGTGTTCGGGAACTTCTTTATGATTTAATTTTTGTTAACCTCCATTTTTATCACAAAACAACATATATGATTTAAGTTTAACGTACAGAAAACGAAATATCAACTACTAAACATTAGTCACAATGTTAAAACACAACAATCAAGTTCGAAAAGTAATACTTTATTCGATTTCAAAACTTTCAAATATAAATACATGTAAATTAAAAACGTTTGATTTAAGAATATAATTGGGGTTAATAATTCTTTATATACATCATTTTTAGTAACATATCGTTCTGGTTGATATTCGAAGTAAACTTTTAAAGTATTCCATGATCTTACTCGTGAAAAAGCGACATACAGCTGTCCATGATTAAAAACGTCTCTTCGAAGGTCTAGGCCAAGCTTTTCAAATATTTGCCCTTGCGATTTATTAATTGTCATAGCAAATGCTAGTTTTATAGGAAATTGCCTTCTTTCAAATGTAAATGGATATTGATTTTCACAATACAGCG
>JAPYZR010001521.1:0-24578 GCA_030522945.1 Trichopria nigra
GATTTCCACCAAAAAATTCCCAAAATCGAAGAATCGGAAAAATTTTTGTTGGTGAATTCAATACTTCGCCCGCCTTGCGTCAGGCGAAGTAATATAAAAATGCTTGTATTGCTCTACTGAATGGGTAAATAAAGAGAGAAAAAAATGTATAATAATTTATCGCTTCGCAATACACTGTATAGAGAAGTAAAAAGTAGTCAGGTACGCAGTGCCTCGTTATACCTAACGAGCATGACTGCCCTCTTTATGTTTGAAGCACTTTTCTCTAGCATTTAATAATTAAAGTGCGCCGTCTATTTTTACGAGCTTAGAATACCTGAAATAGTTTTGCTCGCGCGTTTTAGTTTTATAACGGTTAAATATTTACCTTTTTAATTATTAACATTCCAATATTGAAGCCCAGGTGGTAAATTTGACTTTTTACTTTTTCTTCACGAGACATTTCAATGTTATTGACGTAGACACATGTGATAATCATCGAACGCCTTTTTTTGTTGCAGATTTGTCAAAGAACCGTTTCTTGGAATTGCCGGAAGAGGTCACGGAGTTTCCCTTTCTCGAGAAGCTGCACCTCTATCACAATGCCATAAGAGTCATACCGGAAACCGTCGTGATGCTCCAGTCCCTCAACTACCTCGACCTCAGGTAGGTCAATGTCCCCTGGCGCGCCATCCGCTCAAGTCAATCATGCGAAGATCTTTTTATAATTCAACCTACATGTATACCTCTCTGTACACCTCATCGCTCACGGTTATTCGCGCGGTCTTCAACGCGCCGCGGATCATTGATTGCATAATTTAAACGAATCGATCTTATATTTCCCGGCCCTGAGACTTTAACCACGCGTGTCGGCAGTAAGAAATAATGATTTTCCGCTTAGAGTCAAAGCTTTTCGTTTCATTTATCGATGATTAAATCGGTCGAACAGTTAAAATTCGTCAATGAGAAAAAAACGTCAATTCGAACCATGGGCGCAAAGTTCAACTTTACGCGTCTTAAATTTTAACTTGCCATCTTTCGATTCAGCCGACGAGTTGTGCGTGTACTTTTAATGCATTTTAACGCTACCGTATCTAAGGCAAACATCTTCCGGTAGGCAAAATTAATTAGCATACAATGACGTTTGTATATACGGTGGCGATGTAAACGATTGAATAAAATAATAATAAAGAAACAGCCGCATAATTGGCGGAATGCGGAATGAAATAGACCGATCAAAATCTGCGATAACTTTTGACGACGAGATAAGAAAAATAATATGCTCCTTTCGTTTCACAGTCGCAATCAACTGACGACGCTCCCACGAGAGATTTGCAGGCTGCCGTTGCAAACGCTGTTGGTGGCCCACAACCGACTCGTTTCCTTGCCAGAGGAATTGGGTAGAATGTCGTCCTTGGCTGAGTTGGACGCTGGTTGCAACGAAATTTCGATTTTGCCGCCGCGAATAGGCGAACTACCACGGCTCAGGTGCCTTGACCTTCGAAGCAATCTTCTGGTGCACGTACCCATTGGTGAGACCATGTTCCATCATCGCTTCGTTTTTCCATCAATTTAGAAATTGCCCCTAATAACGCTTCAGATCTTCATTCATCAGGACTTTCATTCGTTATTGTTGTACTATTATTATTATTATTAGTAGCAGTAGTATTATCATTATTATTTCATGTGCGAAATGTACAGATGTTATACGATATATCGATTACAAAAAAGAGTCCACGTAATAATTGTTAAAAAGAAACTCCTTCGAGTAATACGTAATGAAATTATAAATCCAGCTCAATTTTCGAGATTATTTTAGCGCGCGATTTTGGAGTTTGCAAATTAGACTTATCACTTGGCTAACTTTCAGAACTGACGTACCTGAAGCTCGTGAAGTTGGACATCAGCGGAAATCGAATATCCGTTTTACCGAACGAGCTGAGGAAGATGAAGAGTCTCGTCGACCTCAAACTTTCCGACAATCCTCTGACCTCGCCACCTGCCGCGGTAAGTTATCAAGTGGATTTGAAGCGCGAAAATAAAACTACACGAACATTTGCATCCTCCAAACGTGAAACACTTCTTGCGTTAGTCGTTAACGTATATCAAACGTTGGTATTATTTTTGACAACTCGTAACTTTTGAAACTATACACGACATACGTGAAAGTCCCGTTTACAAGTGACTTGCCTGGCTATTGTGAAAGTGCCCTGTTGCCCTACGGATGTATAAGTGTCAGGACTGAATTTTTTGTTTACCTACCTTTCAACATATCCTGTCAATCCATCAGCGGATTTTTGATCCGAGGGAAATGAATTTTCTTTATTAATGGCTTAACAAATCTGGTTAATGACTTGTCAGAACTGGCCACGGCGTTGTGAGTGTAACCTTGCTTGATAGGAAGTCACCGCGAAGTCTGATCGTGTTATTAACCTGATTTACTCCTTCGTTGGTGTACACTTTTACGATGGATTTCTTGATCAGTTTATTCTTCTAATCTCGATTCATTATCTGGTTGAACAATATCACGTTCGTTACTTTCTTTAAGCGACCAACATCATGTGTTACCATCAACATGATAATCATCGTCACAAACAGCATTATCATTATCATCATTACCAGTCTGACACTCGTGTCTTATATAAACCACTATAGATTTTTGTATGATCTCTGATTCTCTGTAGTAAAAAAAAAATATATATATATATAGGGTGAGCCGTTTTAAACCATCCACCCAAATACCTCAAAAAGTAAGTGCTATACAACAAAAAAAAAAATGTTTCAACAAAAATTATTCAGGATAATGGGGCCCATCTTTTGTCATTATTGGTTTTGCACTTGTTATTAATTTTTAAGGTTATTTGTAGGTCGAAGTGATTTTTTTTTTTAATGAGAATCCCAATTTCTGACACCGGATTCAAGAAGAACGGGAAATTTTGCGTCTGAAACGATAGTTTTTAACTTGTAAGAATGTGACCTTCAGGAAGGTCAAATAAAGGTCAAATGTTAGAAAATCGTCAAGAAGCAGTTTTCTTCGAACTGTTCAGGATTTATATGCGAATAAATGTAAGGTTTGGAGGCCAAAATCTTGACCTTAAAGTTCATTTTCAAGGTTATCTGAAGGTTAGAGTGATTTTTTTCTTTTAAGGAAAACTCCTTTTTTACCTTTATTTAACCTTCTAAAAGTCACATTCGTATAAATTAGAAACTATTGTTTCAGATATAAAATTTCCCGCTCTTTATGCCGGTTTTAAAACAGGGGTTCACATTACAAAAAAAAAAAAAAAAAAAAAAAAAACTTGGGATATAACTTAAAAATTTCTTAAAAAAAAAAAAACTTATTCTTTCTTTTTATAGGAAAGGAAAATATATATAGTGTGTTCTAACATTAAGAATATTTACGATCATTTGACTTGTTTCAGTTGTGCATTCGCGGGCGAACACACATTTTCAAGTATTTGGAGAGGCAGGCGGCCAAACACGAACGGGCCAGAGGCGGACGAGTACGGAGGGGACCGTTGGACACGAGGGGCCACGCGACTTTGGACACGAGACCTCACAAACGGCACAACGTCGACAGCGGTTACAGCACCAGTGACGGTCTCGACAAACGCTGGTCCCAAGAAATTCACAGTGCGGTTAGTTTACTCGCGATTCTCCTATCTTTCCTCCTCACTTACCAAGTTTACGCGAAAGTTTCCGGCTTCTTCTCCGATACCGATAACTCCGACGAAGGCTCGATCGATTCGATATGAGATAGGGGGAGTTTCTTCCCCGACGCTCTTTATGAATTCTAGTCATTATTTTTTTTAAAGTTTTATTCTCTTTTAACGTTCGCTAGTCATATGTACCTGTATAAACATTTTTTTTTTTTGCTAGTAATGTGTTTATTCCCTACGATCGTTACTTTCGAAGTGCGAATTAATGCTTGCGACGATTATGGATGCACGCTTTATCGAGATCCGTTGGTGGTTGGTTTTATGTGGTGGCGGTCGGCACTTGTACATAAATTTATACATTCAATTACCTGGACTTTTCATTCGGAACGATGGCCTGATATAATTGTGTTGGTTTATTAAAATTGAGAAATAAAGAGTGGAGTTGAAGGAGTATCACAGTTGGTATTCAGTCGTTGTATCCGTCGCCAATCGTCCTCTGACGTTCTGCGTAGGTTCACGATGGCGAAGGGCGCACCGCGTGGCGTCAGGAATGCTCGCCGTTGTCCATTACGTTGCCACGTGACCTCGGCATCAACGGCCTGTGCAGCGGGACCTCGACGCCGAGCACCATATCACCCGGTGACAATACGTCCCTCGAAGATGAGCTGGGAAAGGTGGGTTGTCCTTCCTGACGCCAACAAAAAAAAACCATCTCCTTACCCCATCCGTCCTCAAGCATATCCGTTCCATTAAGTTTCCGTAGTCGATGTAACGAATTCGGGTACGCAGTTGAAAACGCCGTCTTGCTAAAAATACATGGCGGCCGACTCGTCCTGTGCAGTACACTTTCAGCGATCTATTCTTAGGTAACGGAGTGTAGGATGTTTTCAGTTCTTCGGCAGTGACATCGAAGCCGGCTCTAGCGACCTTGATCCGCTGATCGTAGCGACCGAATGGAAGCGGAGTTGGCAAATGCCATTTTTACGTGCACCGCTAAAGTTCGTCGCCCTCTCGCGGAGTTTCCGTAATACGTTTGCGTTTGTTTGTGTCGCAGGTGATGAATCTGCACGACATGCGGAGGATCGAACGGAGCACGTCCGAAAACGGCGCCGACGCCAGGAAGCCGATGCTGTCCACCGCGCCGCAACCGACTTCGATTACGCCGACCGGGTAAGAAAAAATAAATCCCCGTCATCAATCGCATCGCCATTTTCTAGTTTCTGCGCATTAACGATGTGTCCACCCATAAAACATTAGACACTAGGTTATTTTTCCATATTCATTGTCCCTTCATTTTATTTCCGTTTCCTTTTATTTTTTGGTTAAGGGTATGATTTGCAAAATTTGTTCGGTTATGTCATTGTCAAACACTTGTGTGATCCTTTTAGGCGTTTTTTACGACAGTACGATTACTTTTAATCGATGCCTTATCGTGCAATGTTCTTTCGCGTTAATGTATTATCGGCATTAACGCGTCTGATCGTTAATAATAAGTTTGAACGGGATATTGTCATTTTGGCAAATGCTGTTGTTTGCGCTTACTCGGTAGAGAATGCCTTCCGACAATTAGCATACCCTTAATTAAATGACTGTTGCATGCATGCATGAGCATTACCGTCGGACGTTCTTTTTGCAGTCACTTGGAAAGCACGGCGTTAAATTCGACGCAACCGAACTTGACGTCTCAGCCGATCCATCCACACCAGGCGTCGACGAATTCCTTACCTTTAACCAACGGCGACGACAAAAAATCGTTAAGCCATATCCAAACATACAGGTAAAGCGCCGCCGAATAGGGACCGTTATTCATAATTTGTTTTGCGACGCAATGAAAGTGAGAGACGAATGGAAATACAGCGCCGAGTCGATACAGTGATCCACCGTTATAATGCTACGTTGCATCGATGTAGTGATAAAAGTTTTCGACTTTCCAGGATCCGTCCCCTACATAATTGTGCATTTTCCTGTTTTTCATATTAGTCTTGCCCGTTTGCAAAACTTGATGATGTCAACTCTCCTGTCATGGTCACTGTATCGACGATGTACTGTGCAGCGTATGATAATGATGCGGTTTTAAGCTTTTATTATTTTTTTTACAATACTTACGATTCGTTAAGTAAGCATGAGAAGATCCAAAAATGTACCAGTGAAAAAGTGCAAAAAGAATTGAGCAATTATTAGCCAATTAAATATTAAATGTTTAGCCATACGTGACACCCAAGTCGTTTTGAATAGAGCTTTATACGTTTTAATTGTAAACATTTAATTTCATAACGTGAGTGGCCTGCCCATACTTGCGTTAATATAAAAAGTAATATTAAAAAAAAAACGACATAAATTGACATCGGGCCAATTTTGTCTGTGATTCAACGTAGGCGTTGGACGTAAAGTGAGGCTTTAGATTGTCTTTGAATTTGTTTTTCTTGCAACTAACTCCGCCTAAAAGTAGTGGTTTAAATAAATCACGATATCGACGAGTATCGCCTACATCTTAAAGCCTACAACCGGCTCTACTTCTTGAATAACTCGTTTGGCATATAAATAGATATAAAAACGAGGATTTTTATTTTATAAAAACTTTTTCACGATTCATTGCTTTTGAAGTTTATTCTGTGAGACAGAACAAACCAAAGTACCAAAAAAAAAAGAAAGTTTTTGAGTACTTTTTTGCTGTAATAAAAAACGAGAAATAGATTTGCAATTTTGTCCGTCCGTGGAGTCCGATTAATTAAAATTCAAAATGGTGGATCCAATATGGTGGATGTTTTTAAAGATTGATCGGATTCGCTTGAGTCGTTTGTTTTACGTGATATTTGATATGATTTTCTTGCTAGTTGTGTGTTACGTTGTTATATATAATGTATTATTTATTCATGTTTGTAAGACTTTTTTTCTTATATGTAGTAACACCAGTCAAAGACATTGAAGAACCTCCTATTCAATACCAGAGCTTGTTCAACAACATTATTACAAAAAAAATTATATTTTTCAAGATTATTTCAAAGAATTGCTGGGTTGAAGTTGAAGCGATTCTAATCAATTTTTAAAAATTCGGTGCACCATTTTGAATTTTGAATATCTAATCAGTTGTAATATAACTCGACCTTTTGAAACGGAATCCATGTCAGAATTTCAAACCTAGTCCTCGTTTTTTATTGCAGCACAAAGAAGTACGCTAAAATGTTTTTTTTTTTTTTTTTTTTTTTTGAGGTTAGAATGAAAATGAGGTCTTTTTTTCGCGTCGTTAACCCAAACAAAAATACGGCCGACACCGGCTAAAATTAATGCTTTAATAACCGAAGCAACTTGTGGACCGTTGTACGGCACATTTTGCACGTGGTTCTTGGTTGAGCAGGTAAATGAGTCTCGACGTTTGATTTGCAGAGAATACAAAGAAGCATTGCGGCAGCAACGAGTGAACGACGGGCCCAGCGTTTACCGTCCTCGGGAGCAAATTACACCACCGGGTAACGGTCTGACGGACTCGGTCACGCCACCGTCCGGCAAGCAGATCTTCAACGACGAGATCGCGACGAAGAGGCCGGTGCAAAAGGTGACGCCGTCGCGGATCACCTATCCGACCAGCACGACGATCAACGGCGCCGCTGGCGATTTCAATGGTCAAAATGGCAAATACCACGAGCAGACGTACAAAAAGCCGAGCTCACCGATAAAAGGCCCGAGCAGTTGCCTGACGAGCACCACGGATTCTGGACACGTGCCAAGGTTGCCCAAGGCAACGGTCGGATACGCGGAAGGTAATGCCTTCACCTATTTACGTTTTTTTTTTTTTGTTGTTTTTTGTCTTTTCAAAATAAGGACATTTATCTGAACGTAGATCAATTGAATTATCAGATAAGCTGGATTTAAAGCTGTCGTATCGATGTCATGAAAATTATTCAAATTTGTAATTGGTGTCGTCCGACAGTTGAAACTATATATTTGTTTGACACATTTCTGAATGCTGATGTTTGAGAAAGAATAGATAATATATTTTGTTTTGTAAAAATATGAAGATATATTAACGAATTTTGCAAGAAAATATAAATGCAATTTATCTTATAGGTAATAATAGTACGAGTTTAAATGGTAGTAGCCCGAAGTCGTCGAGGTCGGTCACGTGGAACAGCAACATGCCGGAAAAATATTCGTTCACCATGAGGCGGGAGTTGGATCGTGCCAAAGAAGAGGCTGATCTCATCGAACAACTGAGAAGCGTAAGTGTCTGCAACTTTAAAATGGACTTTTACGATATGTCGCTTTTGCATACTCGTCACTTTTCAGCAAATCGTATACTTTAAGACGCATTTTCACGTAACGTTCAATTTACGGTACCAATTATTTATTAACGAAATGTCATTGCATTTACTTGTCAGTTTAATGTTGAATACGACTATATTAAGTATATGTGTATGTTTTTATCTCTTAAACTGGGCGACTCGTGAAAACGAACCTTAAGGGGGTCCAAAAGTATAGCACAGTTACCGATTTAAACTAGAATGCCAAAAAAGAAACAGCAAATTCAGAATTATTGAAAATTTTTTTTTTTAATTTGGACTCCGGTAATGTTATTCTGTACAGTACATGCGATTGTTTAAAAAGTACCATTGAAATGGGTCAAAAATTGGAAGAAAAAATTTAGAAATGAAAAAAAAAGCAATTTTCAAATTCTATTTTTCACAATTTCCAATATTTCTTATTCAATTTCCATCCAATGGCACTGTTACTTTTTAGGAATCATATGTATTGTGTAAAATTATAGCATCAGAGTCCAAATTTTGGAAAAAAAGTTGCAACTATTTTAAATTTGTGCTTTTAGGTTCTACTATTTAGACCTCGTTAAGAAGTTTTACAATTACGATGACAATGAAATTTAAGAGGACAATTTATGAATTGTGAACATTTTGTTCGCAATTATTTTCAAAATCACGAGTTAGTTCGAACGCTTCGCGAAATTTCACCTTAACCGGTTAAGTGGTAGGTTTTTTAGGTTGCTGATTACATTCCCATTCTTAGTTTTTAAGTTGCAACCCCTAAGGGAATGTAACTGTCTGATGTATGTAGGGGACATTTCTTCTTTTTTTTTTTTTTTTCAAAATCGGCTAATAATTTATTTCATTTTTTTTTTTTTTTTTTTTTTTTTTTAAATACGGAGGAAACTTTGGGGTCGTGACATTTTCACCAGTTAATTACTAACGGGGGTAAAAATTAGCGCTATTATTAGGCCATAAATTATTGAGGGGTAAAAAACGTTTTCATTTCTTGTATTTTACTACAACTTGTTACTACAACCCTTAATCCGCCATATTGTAATCAGCGACCCCAAGGACCTATCAAATCTTTATAGTTTTTGTCATAAGATTTGAAGAAGATGTGAGGTTGATCACGAGATTGATAAAGTTAAAAAATTACTACATATCGGCTCTGCAGTGGGACCGACATTTTGAATTGTTTTCTAATTTGTAATTTGTAGTTAGAGCATCATAAAAAATGAAAGTTATCGAAACATCCATGCATATAGGATACTATAACACATTTTCTACTTTTTCTTTTGTATACATGTTTGCTGCAATACCACTCAACCGATTAAGAACGTTATGTTATACATTATGTAGTATTTTAAAGTTTTTTATTGTAAATTCTCATTATCATACTTCACCAGCACATTGAAACGCGGTTGAAAATGGCATTACCCGAAGATTTAGCACCGGCTTTGACCGACGGCGTCGTTCTTTGTCATTTGGCGAATCACGTGAGGCCCAGGTCCGTCGCCAGTATTCACGTTCCTTCGCCCGCAGTTGTAAGTTTCTTTTTATTTAACATACATTGTACATGTATCGTAAAGTATTTTTTCGTGCGCTCGGGTCTTTTCGAGAGGCTTTAATAATGTATGTCGTATTCTTCGTATTCTTTCAGCCTAAGCTCACAATGGCGAGATGCAGGAGAAACGTGGACAATTTCTTGGAAGCTTGCCGAAAAATCGGCGTCGATGAGGTAATTCGTCCTTCCATTTGCTCTTCTCTTCTCTGCTCAGTTGTAAAAATGCCATCGTGCATGAATTATAAGAGTTACGACGAAATTGCGTCAATATTCTCAACGCAATCATTGTGAAGTCTATTTTCGTAACTGAAAGCAAGTCTGTTGTTATTGTTTTTTTTTTCTTTTTTTTTTAATCCTATTTTGTCTGGATATCCTTGCTACCAACAGAAACGTAAATTTTCACCTGAGTGATCATATTTATTTTACTTATTTCTTTGATGTATTTGGTTATACTTTTTTATTATTAGAAATAAGGTAAGTAGGGGCATTTCTAAAGGCTTCTAAATAAGTTATTATTTTATAAATAATTTCTTGAACAAGACTCTTAAGTACATGTAAATTTCTTGAAGTTAAGATTCTAATCCGAGTAAAGATACGCAAGGAAAATGCAGGCTATATGTTTACATATTCATTGATTTATGTACACACAAGTATAAAGATCAATAAAAAAATAAGTCACATAATTTGTCAAGAAAAATTATTTGTCAAAAAAAGAAATGCATTTATCGACGAATGAATAAAGTAAACAGTATCGCTTGTCATTTACCGTAAACTCGAATGCTTTTATTGGGTGGTCGCAGTTCATCACATCTCATTAATATTCATATTTTTCGTACTTTCACAATGCAATTCACGATGATTGTGCTGTATCGATACTTGCGCTCAGACACTTTGGCAAGTTTGACGCTCCATTATCTCAACAACGTATCCAACAACTACTAGTCAGTCCCTAATTTCTCGTTAATTTAGATTAGAGTGTAAATTGTAATTAATTAACTCACACGTAATTACTGCGATATTATCCTGGAAAAAATCGAAATCGAAAGATGCTGAAAAGGCGGTAAATGGTTGATGGGTCGATCGCGCGGGCATGCACTTGTAAACGCCAAATTTTCGGTTCGAAGCAGGCTACGTGTTTTTTTGGTTAACTTTTAAAAGTTTCTTTTCTATTGTGAATATGTCGCTTCTTTACTTTTGTAAATATGAATTTCATTATCGTAGTTTTATATAAATGATTCGCTTATGATACACGACAAATGGATTTGTCTTAATATTAACCACTGTTTTATTAACTTCGCTTATAGTATTCAATAATTTTATTGACAGTGTTGTATATTCATATTGCTAAAAATACTAGTCAAATTCTAGTTTTATTCGATGAGTGGATTATACAAATTTGTGTTGATATCGTTGATATTTTCATGAAATTATTTACATTTTGAGTTTAGGACAGTATATACTATTGTCCAATGTATGATTTTGATAAATTAATATTCATGAAAATATATCATTTAAAAGCAAGCTCATTCATTTGTCTTCGAGGCTATTTCAAGCGAACTTACATTAATTTTTATTGTAATACTGTATATATAAAAGGAAAAGTATGATTCGTAGCCTGCGAACTGTAAACAATAAATTTACAGTTTATATCAGCGTGCAACGTTCAATGAGCTTCCGTTGCATGTGCGCATATAAATCGAATTGCTTTTGTGTTTCATCGCTTCCATGGAAGGTTATTCACCCATGTCATTACGTTGCATTTCTAGAAAAGTTCACTTGCTGTCGGAGAATTCAATATTTTGTAATGTATTTCTGCTCTTTTGATGCACAAATGAATTCTCAATCAGTAAGATACTTTTTTAAGTTATGCGTGTAATAACTGTTCATATTTTTGGTTGATGGGCTTTCAAAAATGGTTAATTAGCGAATGACAATTACGATGTAATGAAAGTACATGACCAAGTTTTCAAATTATAATTTTAAATTATATTCAATTTTCAAATTTCAGATTATCATAATACGCACATAACAGTAAATTAAAATTTTTACTTTTGTCATTATATCGAATGCAGTTTAACTACCTACTATTTGCAATAATTGGTTGTGATTCTTACAACATTTCAAATTTTTATTAATATATTCTGTAAAGTTTATTTAAAATATCTACAACTTTGTAGACCAGAAATGTAATCTTTAGGTTGTAGTACTTTAGTTCTTTAAAAATGTTTATTGATTTCAATGACATCATTATCGTTAAGATAAAGTTGACAAATCGATAAAAACTATTAAAAGATTTCCGAAATTATTTATTAATTAATGATTTGCTTGGTTACCGTTAGTAACGTACACTTTCAATAACATAAAAATGATTGTCGATGTGCCAGGGTATTTTCTGAAAAGTAACAAGAAGTAAATTATTGCGGTGTACTTGTTCTTTAGTAAAAATATATATTTTTTAGCATGTACAGAATTACTAAGTGCGAATAAATGTATAATAATAAGTCAAAACAGTGGTCTGATAGTTGCAACTCAATAAGATCGATATTGTCGGAGTGAGTTTAGAACGAAAAATATGTAATTAAAAAAATGAACCGATCGACCTGAAACCCTTGCAGCATATAGCTTTCATTATGCCTTCGAACAGTTGTATCCTCGACTAGTGAATTATTGTAGAATTAGGACTGACTAGTATCGTTGTTGGTTGCAGGAGGTCTTAATGGATGCAGATGCAATCATGGACGTGGGTTACATGGACGCGTATGGGCTCGAGGCACTGGGTCGACTCGTTTGCTCTTTAGTACCTCGTAAAGAAGAGACCCCTGTCGAACCAGCCGCAGGTTCATCCCATACGATTGAAGACCGTGTGCTCTCCGCGATGCTTTTTGGCGTATTCGTTTCTACTCTCGCTCTCCTCTATGTATTCCCTATTCCCGACTGAGTGTCGCGAAAGAGAGGGTGCGAAGGGGAGAGACGGCTCACGAGGAAATGCCGACCTCCAAAATGCTCCGCTGCTCGACGTATCGTCCAGACACAGCGGCAAACAAGTTTTTGTCGCTTATTGGCCTGACATCCAGATTCGTCGAGTCGGAGTTTTATTTTTTCAATTGGGTGCTGCTTGTTCGAAAAACTGCTAATGCGAGAGACCGGCCATTCTAAACTAGAATTTTCGGCTCGTCTCGTATTTCCCACGTTTACCTCCTAATGACCTCTTTACCACCATCAAAGAGAAACAGAACGAAGAGAAACGACAATTTAGAATTTTGTAAATACGCACAAAATGTTTTGTCGCTTCCTTGCCTGGTTCTCTTTGTCGTTAACCGAGTAGACAAAACATAATAAGAAAAGATTCGGTGCGTTTGTGATGATATTCAAGCACTAGAGTCAACGCGAATAAAGAGCTGATGTAGAAGAACTTTATTAATTTACTTCCTAATAAGTTGCTTGAAGGGATTTCAGAGAAATGTCATTTATGTACAATGCATTGTTTTCTGTTATGTTTTGTCTCGTTTTTTTAGCGGAGTTTATTTCGTTACGTTTTTTCGAGGTTTGAAGCATGCTCTTGCGTACTTACTTCCTTTAAAAGTATTTTCCAACTTTGGCTTCAGCGAAGTGCAGGCTTTAGTTTTATAAACTAGTTGTCAAAAACCTGAGGTTCTCTACTTGACAACAGATAGCCTCATACAAGGTGCTTAGTTAAAAGTTATTAGAGTATCATTGAAACATCAGGGTTTCGATAAGAGAAGTTTGGACACAGAGTTGACTATTCAAGAATGAACATTTTAATTAAGTTACAATTCATCTATTGGAATTTAATCAGATTTTTTCATTAAAACTGAATTCTGATACGTGAAAAATGATTTAGACATGTTGCAAATTAACAGCGAAACAAATGTTAAGTTTCAAGCTTCTCTTCATTATCAAAACCCTGCTGTAAAATGCTTACGCTTAGAAGGCAGTACTTCTAAAGGCAGTATTTTCGGAAATTGATAGAACAGGTGAAATTGAATTGAAAACAAGCATGGGAACAGAGTATCAGAGGTGTCCGATGAATTATGAAATACAAAATAAAGAATCAAAAGAGCTACGAGTATAAGGATAGTCGTAGAGAGGAAAAGCAAAATATTACATCGTAGTAGATTTATCCGTGGGAAAAATGTGTAACTATATTTTGCTATTCAACCGATGCAATTCGCTGGACGAGCATACAGATAAATCGATTTCTTTCTTTGTGCTCGAGCCGACAAAGAGTTAATCCATCTGCCCTTCATTAGTTCCAATTTGTCGCCGTTAAGAACTCTCAATTAACGTCTCGAACGGGTTTATCTCCACCGGTCTTCCGCTTAGTATTTAGCTTTTGGTAATTTTTTACAACTTTTATAACGCTTTGTCTCTCATTGATAGGAATATTATTGCCAAAGTGATAATCACTTCCATCTTTAACGTAAAATCATTTTCGAGAACATTTTGCATTAATGTTTTTATAGCGCTAGGTAAAACATTTTACGTGCGTAAATTGAGGTTTTTCAATGGTGAAGACGTCTTTCAGTGTCGGCGTTGAGGATCTCAAATGCCTTGAATGAATACGATGATAAATTTGTAAAAGATCGACTAAAATAAGGCTTCGGTTCTTTCGAAATTGTTGGATCTGTGATTTATGTCATACGATGGATCGTTATGGGGTATACAACATGGTGCTAGGAATTCTTACTATATTGGTCTTCGATTTGTTTTTATTAATTTTTTGTTTTCTTTTTTTGTTTTGTAACATGTCCTTTTCTTACATTAAAGGTATTTTCTTTTTATAAATCGTTAAAAAGACATTAATTTTTTTAATTAGTAGTTGATTTTGGTATTCAATTTTTATTTCTACTTTATCGTAATCAGTGATTAATAAACTCCATTCTTTCCGGAAGACCTTATATTCCGTAATTGCTTTTTTATTGGTTTGTGTTAAATTGGAGGAAATATAAAAAGGAATAGGAATTATTAAATCGTCAGAAATTTTGGTTATAAAACACGATATACGACAGTAAACATAAAAAAATGAAACCGTGCCTGCTACGTGCTAATTTATTTTCTTAAACCGCGAAGGTATGACAAATACATAATGCATAAATATCATAGTATCAATGTACGTAAAGTTATCTTACATACTTAAAAAGCTATTGATTAAATATAGTTACATGTACGATAATGTTTAATCAATAGAATACGCAGTTTTATATACAGCATTTTCTTCACTTCGATAAAATTTAAAAATGGGTAATTTAAAAAGTATTCTCGATATTATCAAATTAACACAAGATCGAATATCACACGTAACCGATGAAAGTTGGAATTGAATCTAATTTGGATAATGTCCAGATGGAATTGAAGAAATTTGCAATTTAGTAAATCGTGTATTTTTCGGAGTGAAACGAAACTGGAGTACTTACGAATATCTTGTATGCCAACATATTAGCGGTAAAGATGTAGACTAACCTAGGTGTTACGATATAACGATAGAGGGTCAAATTGCGCCAGAGCTTATTTTCGAAACGACTTAATCATATAGTTATAACGTCTAGTATGCTCTTATCGTATGCATTTCGTCTATTAATGCAACACTGCATTTGTTTATTTTAAATCTATCGATAAAATGTAAAATGTAAAGTATTTATTGAACTTTTCAAACTTTATTTTCCAGTCAATTGTTACAATTACTGCCAATTTATGTCCACTAGTTCTGAGAACTAAACGAAAATATACTTCACTGCGTGAAATTCAGAAATTAATAAAAGCATTGCATAATAGAATCAAGTATATACGTTAAGGTCGTTTTATAAAAGACTTGATATTATCGTGACGGGATTTTCAGTTTCTAGTCTTTTCGCGTTAAGCTTCTAGTCAAATTCTTTTCGAATGATATTTATCTTCCCTTCCTTTCAGTGGTAGTGAACGATTTCCGGGTATTTTCAAGTAAAGGATAATATTCACTGTTAGTGCTTAAGTATAATATTCATCACTCGTTTTATTCGAGTTCCTTTCAAAGTCGGTCCCATTTAATTTAGAAAATAGAGTTTTCAATTTTCAGTATTCCCTACAAATTTGTTAGAGAAAGTGAAACTTCTTATTATTATTAAAGAATTTAAATGCATACATTTATTATTAAAATCTTAGGGCATTAATACTTAATAGCTTTTTTTGTTTTAAAGCAAAACTTTCCCTAGCGACATTTTTTTCATATTTTTTCAGTTTTTAACTTTTTTTTCTCCTTTAGTCGACATAAGACTACGGATATTACTTATTTTGTTACTTGAAAAAAGAAAAAGAAAATAAAAACGTTTTAAAGCATGCGACAAAATGTTTATGTGCTTTCGAAGTTCGATAAAAAGAAAACGTCTTTAATTGATTTAAAATTTTTACGTAATGATTGTTAAAGCTTTTTTTTTTTTTAAAGAGAAACTCATAATTTCATATTGAACATTTGCAAATCCCGGAGTACACTACGTACGCTTAGTATTTTTAGCAGATGTAATTTTACAATAGGATTTATTTTATACGCACTGCACTGAAGAAAATAAACCCTTATTTCCAATTAAATAAACTGATAGCAAACGAAATTGAAAAAAAAGAATATGTAAGTGAACTAACACACGGAATGTTTATTTACCCACATCAGTATTAGTTTAGCGATTTTTCGTTTGCGAACAAATAAAGAAAGTATTAAAACTGCGCAATTCAAGACTGGTTCGTATAATTGTAATACAATAAAGTAACTTCCGTAAGGTTCAACAGTGGTTTCTAATTTTGCGCGATCATTCGCAATCTACCGGAAAAGAAAAACTGAGTCGAGAAATTCGGGACGTTTTACGTATCGAAGCTTATATATAGTTTTTAATTTCTACGAAATGAAATGGTATTAATATTTACGTAGGTGGATATAGTTGTTACATGAATACTTATATCATGCGTTGATGAATTTTTTTATATATCGCATAGATCGCGTGGCGCTAGTTTATAATCGTACGACTAATAGGGAATTGGCGTATCAATCTGCGGTGCTTGTAGATCATATCGTTTATGTTCAAACGGTCGCTTTTTACGGTTTTTCATTTCACATTTAATTATGTACAATTTCCTGTCGAATTATTATCGCACTGGTGTATGAAACGCGCAGTAGATGCATCGATAATTAGAGTATCTCGGTTTTAACAGGCTCCATAAAAAGTTACTTTACAGTGAAGCTATACAATAGATTCTAGAGAATGCGAAATTGTTTTTACAAGAGAAATGATCGGTAGAATGAAAGCTGATTAGTCGATTACCTGGAATCGGGTCATTTTTATATCAAAAGCATTTCTTGCGTTCGTTGAACTTTTAAATCCATATGCATCCAATATAGACTTATATTAGCGTCGACGTGAAATACCGTAAGAATTTTCCGGGCAATGTTTTTATTGAAAATCTCTTTGGTGTTTCACAGCGATCCGATTGCGAATTTTATATATAGTATTTTCATTTTTACACGTACTTTAAGGTTGAGTGTAAGTGGGTAATACGACGATTGTAATATTATTACCATTTGTAATAAAATATCCTTTTAAAAGATTTTCATGAATTTTCGATTCCGAACTTTACTTTTTAAATTTAACAAGCAATAGATAGGAAAGTCGATGAAACTATCAAATATATATAAGTACAGTTTTAGATTTCTGTTTAAATTACATTTTTTTAATAATAATATATAAATTTATCACATACTCAATATACTATAATTTTTAAAGATTAGTTTAAAACGTTTAAAATTCTGATTTTTTCAAATGATACGTAAATTTAAAAAAAAAAAACCAAAGGTTCAGAATGAACCTGTTTGTCGAATTCGCAACCTAATGTACCTCAACAATGATTGTAAGGTAATAATATTAACGTATTTTTTACGTATATGTAACAATTCTTTTTTTTTTTTAATTTTGTAAAAAGTATTAAATATTGTTAAGATAATGATTGACGGGATAAATAGAAATGTTAAGGAAAATTGCAACTCTTATAGATATGAATTATATTGAATGTGTTCTTTTTCTAATATGTCATATAATTTTTTTTTTGAATTTAATGATAGTTTAGGTGAATGATCCAATCATGCATGACGCTAATGCTATTAATCCTTTTTGTATATATAAATTGAAGTTTCAGATGCTGTAGAGATTTTTCAAGATAAACATGTATTTTTAGATAGTGTCATTACTATCTTTATACTATATAGGAAAAGTAAATGTAGGTATATTAAATCGGATGAAAAATCACGTTTTGAAAAAATTCGTTTGTAAACGAATACGTAATGTAAAACAATAAGCTTCAAATTGAATTAAATTTTATTCAAATGATTCTTATTAACAAATTTTATGGTTTTCTTAACTTTTTTAAATGTCTTGGTCGCTTTTACGTACTACAATATATATAGACTGCATATATAGTTGATTGAACAATACTTGAATGTAACGAAAAATCAATATATTTGAAAAAAATTTGTTTTATTCTTTTTGTTGATTTCTTCAAATCAAATGATGTTCAAAAATGTTCTTTTTATCGTTATGAACTTGTAAAATCACGAAAAACACGTGCTGTCATATTTTTAAATCTACGATTTATTATTAATTTATACATAAATTTTTATCAATTTTCTTCTTGTTTCTTCTTGTCTTAAATGTACTGCATTGTGATTTTTGTGCATTTCAATTATGATTAGTCAAAATACGAGTCAAGTAATTGCAGAATTCATAAATACATTATACACATATATGTAGCAAATATCGAAGTTCAATTCACGTTTTGAGTTATAGTACAAAAATATCATTTTTTTTATTAATTACAATGACTTTTGTAGAAATTAACGAATTGTCGTTATTTATATTCTGTCACGTCGTGTTTCTTCTAACTTTCCATTTGAACTATTATTTTTTTTTTCTATTTTTATATTTGTGCACTTGTTCAAGGAGACATCACCTATAACAAATGTTAAAGAATTAAAGGAATTCCAAACCGGTTTCTATCGTTTTACGAATGTAGCTTGAGAACCCACGCACTCTCTAAATTTTTCAAGTGAATATCGAGCAATTCTTTGTCGAATAGTTGAAACTTTCACTCCTGAAAAGTGAATTTCGGTTATTATTTTCTTGGAGTTGCAGTCGATCCAAAAAGAATGAAACTTTCACCGTTTATCAAAGATTTGCTCCGATTTTACTCTAGAAATATAGATAATGCAGCAGACGAAAATGTATTGCAGGGAATTCAGCAGATTCAAAAACATGAAATCATTTGAAATGAAGCGAATCCATACAAATACTTTTATACATGTCATTGCATTTAAATATGTAAATCGAGTTCAATACATTTTAATTCAGAATTATGAATATCTATAAATTAATGTCAATGATTTTCAGTTCATACTAATGCAAAAATAATGAGTATATACAATTAAAAATTACTTAATTTTAGGTTAAAATGGATAATGGAATGCGTATAATTTAATTCGAAAACATTTTTTTAGATTCAAACATATTGAAAAGCATAGAATTTAATTTATAACTATTGGTGGATTTAAATACATTGGATTGTATAGATATGAATTCATTTGTGACTCTGTTTCAATAAAATTCAGAAAATCTAATTATTACATATTTGCTTCAATCCATTTAAATGAATGAATCAATGTGAATTGAAAACTTTACATTGACAATTGCACGATACAATCGAAATTAATCAAAAAGTAATGAATGAATCCGTTCAATCCCATTGGATGAACAAATTAATAAAAAAAAAAAAATTATTATCAGTCAATCAATTTGACGAAAATCACTGCGAATTTCTGAACCTACGAATCCAATTCAATAAAAAATTAGCAATTTCTGATTGCTTTTGTTTTTATTCATACTGATTATTGGATCGTGTAATTTGCGATTTACAATTTACAATTTACTCCGTTTCATTAATTTAAATTGATTTCAATGATATGCTGTAATTACCTTCAATTTTTCAAAAACGAATCAACCTGAATTAATTTTCGTTTGCCAGGTTGTACTTAATCGTTTTCATATCATTTAAAAAGTTATCGAATCTCATGTTTAAATTATTATAAAAGAATTGATAGATTCGAAGTAATGTTTATATAGGGTGTAAAGTAGAACAATGATCTTAACCTATGAATAAGAAAAGTTTAAATTAATAATTATTGAAAGTTTTTTTCAAAATTTCGAGTATAGTAATTAAAAATAATTATAGCAATTAAAAATTAAACGAGGACTTTGTGAAATAAATTAATTTTGCTGCAGATAAGAGGAAAAAATCTTAGGATATCAATTAACCCAGAATTTGTTCAAAATTAATGGTTAAATTTAAAAAAAACATATGCACATTTGTTCTCTCTGAAACTCAATTTTTAGAGAATAGTGTCAATTTAAAAAAAAAAAAAAATTGCCAAGGACAAAAAAATGCTTAGAATGCATCAAATTTTTTTTTCATAGTTTTACTGAGAATTGTTTACTCTAGACATTTTTCTTTTTTTGAAAAGCTGAATTACAGCGTCCTGAAATTGTTCCAAAAAATTTTCGATTTCAGACGCCATACAAAAATTTTCGATTTCATATGTCACTATGTTGAATTTTGGATCCTGATACATACATATCTTAAAATTAGGACTCGAAAATACTTTTCTATCAGAAATAGGATTGTTTGCAAAAAAAAAAAGAAAATTGCTTATAACTTTTTAAGCATTGTCATATTCTGAAAAAAACATAATTTTTGTTTTTTTTATTCAGATGGGATAAAACAAATGTAAACTTTGAAGAGTCTGTACAGCATCTGTGCCGAAACGTAATCTATATACTATAATAACTGACATGTCGAAATTGCACGATGATTTTTGTTTCTTTTCAGAAACTGGTCTGCTGTTCTAGCGACGTGTTGGAAGGTGGCCGAGGTGTCGTTCGCGTGGCTGTGACCGTCGCCGAGTTGCTGAGGTTTCACCAAACTCGTTCACCACTTCACACACCGTCGTCAACGAGTTTGAACAACCAAGTATCCGCTTAGCGTCGAACTATTTAAAGTCGAACGACGGATCAGCGACGGGACAATTGCTGATGCTGATCAGCACCGGGGGGAATGAATAAGCCCGTCGTCGGGCGATAGATAGACTTTCTCTCAGTAGCACTTAAGTTAAAAGTCGGAGTGGCCGAAAGAATACTTTTTTATACCAAGCTTATGGAATCAAAACAATAGGCGGACCAAATTGAGTCGCCGGTCCGCGAGTAAGTTTTAGTCGTGACTTAAGTACGTAGCACGTAGTTAGCGGCGATGATGAGCATCTTCAAATTTCGAATGCGAAATCAATTATTCCAGCAGACGTGTAAGTTTGAAAGGATTGCCCAAAGAATGTTTCGCAATTCACGACGAGTATCTTTTCAGTATCGATTTTGCGGTAAATGCAAGTCGTTAAATGTTTTTCTTTAACATTTGTAATGTTTTATATACACAAAAGGCGTTAAAACATTGTGTAGGCAAAAATTTTCGTTACGTTCATCAGAAAATAACTGGCATAGTCGTTATACAAATGAGACGCGCTTATCTTAAAGGTGGCCGAAACGAAATGCCGGTGCGAATTAGAGAAAGCGCTGATTGTCTTTCGTTTAAAAATCGGGCGCGCCGTTCGTATTATCGGATTCTTTCCGTATCCTATATTACACGGGGACTGTCGACGAGTCCGTAAGAGTTTGATATTATCGTTAGTTAGATAGGTAGGAATTTTTCGAATATTACCGTCAGTCGGTAATGAACATTGTTTTTCATTTCTGCTAACGTAGGAGGCATTCGAGTCCTGGAAGATTTTCGGGTCGATCACCCAAAGCACTTTGTCGGCAGGGACAAGAATTCCGCAAGATCGACTGAAAGCGGTCGCTTCGATCGATGTAGATCCGGGCAGTCGGTATGTTTTACCGATCTGATTCGCTCGGGTCAAGTATATAAGATCGTTCGGTGTTACGGCAGGTTTAGGCTAGATTACCGACCGAGCATTGCAACTGGTCGAATTTACGCGGCGACGGATCTCAAAAGATTGTGATTGGACGAAGGAACGAAATGTCGGTTAGAAACGGTTAAAAAATGGCGCTCTAATCAGCGTCATATCATTTAATAACAATTTAGCGTCGTATTTATTGTGCCAAAGATGTATCTTTTATTATCGCACCGTCGACGATCGGGCCTCGATTTGACACAGCGCAAATTTAAGTTTTTATGTTGCAATGGTTGTTTTCTTAACTTTTTTTTTTGTTCATTCTTTCATACACGGTTATAACTGTTTATTTTAAAGAATACATTGAATATAATTCAACTTTCAGTTCGAAAGCTTTTTGTTTCGTTTTAGTACCGTACTGCGGATAGTGGCAAGCTTAAATTAGAATTTACTGCGCGCTATTTCGATGCCGGGTCTTTTGCGATTATTTTCTGGATACTATTCTTTTCCGGACACATATTAGGATCGATCGATTTTGAAGTGAGTTATTAATGGCTTTGAAATTGAGTCGAAAGAAATTTTAATAATAATAACACAATTAGATAGATGCATATTGTCTAGAAAATAACATCGAAAGCCTCGACATCAAATTAGAGATATATAAGTACGTCGATTACTAAGTCGAGAGCAACGAACGAGTGATGGAATGAATGTTTTTTTTTTTTATATATATATATGTATACGAAAATTCACGAACGGATTAAGAAGATAGCAGCGAGTTTAAACTGCCGGAGAATTAGAAGACTCGGAAAAATTTGTCAGTAAAAATTACTATAGCAGGGAACAAGCGTAATAATAAGATAAAGCGGTAAATACTTGAAGAAAAGTGTAGAAATCGAAATAAAAGAACGTTTTTCTTTTGTGCTTTAATATAAGTGTGATCTAGATATTAAGTTAATATTTAAAGATGAATTTTGTAATACGTTGAAATATTCCAAATGACATTGTGTAAGCTATATTAATTCTTACGAACAAATTTCTCTTAGGCTATATAGATAGGTTATTTACGTTGATTTATAGAATTGTTACGTTTCTTTTGCCATAGTCTTCGCCACGTAAACGCGGCTATAAGGAGCAAAAGAGATAAAAGTCAATTTTCGTTCGTCGAAGCGAACGCTTCCGAAAGCGACCAAAGTTTCCCGAAAGCGATACGAATCCTTGGGAATTTTGCGGATGAATAAATGTGCACGCAGCCGCAATGTTTGAACTGCCATGCACGTACATTCGCAGACCACACAGTGCACATGACGTAATATATTTAAATTTATCATCAAGTTCAAGTACTATGTATGGAAAAATAAACTGGTCACTATCTTCCAATTTCGTTTTTTTTTTAATGTCTATTGCCCATTACCATATTTCTTTGCTCGCTTTCTTTATTCCCATAAGTCTCGAGTAAGTATATATTTAATTTAGTCGATCTCGTATTTCCCATTTTGTTAATACACGCAACTGTGGTAGAATTATCAATGCGTAATAAAATATCACAATCGTGCAATTTTGTAGCAAAGCATTTAAGACCTAGCAGAGCTGCTCCATCGCTGTAAACAATTTATGTGCCACAACCTTTCGCTCTCTTTTCAATCACAATCAGCTTTCTTATTATTATAGTATATATGCCCCATCCTGACATGAATGCGTCTGAAAAAATGTCTAGCACAAAATTATGTTGTTTAATTGTGCTTTTTCTATTAATATTTTTCACCCACCAGTTCAACTCAGACTTAATCTCTTCATTAATAAATATAATTTTTTGTTATTATTATAGTTGAATTGATTCGATTGTAATACTTTTAAGTTTTGATTTTCTAATATTTTTGTATACATTTCCAACTAAAATTTACTGCTGGACAACATGAGATAATAAACAATCCTATAATATTCCTGCAAATAATCGAAAATGGCATATTTATTTTTTGTATTACTTTCTGACTTCTGGATGAAGGTAGTCATGTTTATCGAGAAAAAATACGAATCCTAAAAATGTACACATCTGATCAAGAGTGTACATTATAATGAATAGGTCCGGATTAATATTTAAGTATAAGCCAAACCATTAAATTTTAAACTGCTATCAAGAATGTAAACATGTAAATCGAAATTAGTACCTCTTCAAGACCTACTGATGATATATAAATCTTTATTTCCACCAAAATATTCCCAAAATCGAAGAATCGAAAAATTTTGCTCACTTCTATAATGAACGCATAAAAGCGCCCTAAAATAGATTTCGACTTGAAAATTTCTAGTTTCTGTTTAATTTGAATATTTTTGGTTAGGAATTGACCTTATCCACCGAGCCGCTTAGGCTTGCCCGTAATACACGACGTATATTAGTAAGTAGGCGTATAGCCACGTAAAATGAAGACGACTCTACCGATAATCATAAGTATACCACCTGTCGGTTACGAACGCTCGTCAACAGATGCGTAAACGTGTAAAGTACCTATGTCGGCCTTAAGGTGGCTACTGGGAAAAAACACATTAACGTGTCTTTCTCGAAATGAAAGTAGCCCGACGTTTCGGATATAAGACGGAGCGAGAGCGTAAAAATTTAAGATCATACTTCACAGGATCATTTCTGTAGTATATCTTCACATTCTCTCTACACTAAAGTGGAGTCGATGCAGCCACGATGATGAGCTGTAGTGATGATCGTTCACCTCCTGCACTCAGTGCGGGAGGCATGGAGGTTAGGGCATGCTGAGTGGTCCTCTTGTTCTATTAATAAAAATACAAATACAAAGCAGGAATGCCCAAATGCGGCATATCATCAAAATCGCTCCAGGGTATAGGAGTAAACCGATCAGGGACGGCATCACCCTACTGAAAATTCCCACACGGGATCCCACGCGGGATCTCACCCGGGAACCCGCATTGGATTTTCGACCGATTTTACCGCACGGGACGTGGGAAAATATGTGGGAAAATATGCGGGAAATTATGCGGGAAGTGGGGATTTTTGCGCAAAATACATTCTCCATTTTCCGCTTACGTGTACGCTGTTCTTGGTGCGGGAAATGCCGGCACCAAAGATAGAGTGGAGAAATGCGTCTTTAAAACGTGGGAAATAG
>JAPYZR010001522.1:0-20970 GCA_030522945.1 Trichopria nigra
GCTCCTCTAATTCAGGTATCCCAGTCTGAGTTTCAGGTTTGAACGTTTTTCTGAATTCATCTGCGTGGGTGAGTGAAGTAATCTCTAAGCTTTCGGCTGCTTGCCTGCTCGTGATTCGTGATGACGCTAAACCTTCATTTGGTTGAACTGCATCAGGTAATAGGTCTTCTGTTTCAATAGTATGCACTTGTGAAATTGTTAGTGTTGTTAATGCTTCTTGAATCTGTTTCTTTCCACTTTGTTCAGATGGCTTCGATTGCTCTATGAATTCAGAAATACTCGTATCTGTTACTATCTCAGTTACTTCAGCAATTTCCCTTCCAAGAATATTTGTTTCAGCAGAAGACTGAGTTGGCATTTGTGGACTCGCCATTAATTCCTCATTGTCATTTAATATAACTTGAGAAACTGTAAGAGACGAGAGGGTGTCTATTTGTGTAATTCCTTTATGTTCTTCCGGCCCTATTGGTTTTGAAAATTCTCCGACATTTGTACCAATCGTAATTTCCGTAGTTTCTGCAATTTCTAATTCTGAAATATTGGGAACTGCTGTTTTCGTCTTTGGTACGTCGGGATGTGGAAGTTCAGTTTCATGTTCATTTGTCGTGATTTCGGAAATACTTAATGAGCTATATTCTTCTAATTCGGAAGTACCTTTTTGAGTTTCAGGTAAAATCTTCTCAGCAAATTCACCGGTATGAGTCAGTGTAATCATTTCAGTACTTTCTGCAGCTTGTCTACTTGAGATTACGGATTTACTTTCAATTTCTTCACTCGGCTTAACCAAACTTGGTAGCAATTCTTCTGCTTCATTAGGTAATATTTGTGTAACAGTTAAAGTTGTGAGTGCCTCTTGTACTTGTTTCTTTCCAGTTCGTTCCTTCGGTATTTCCTGTTCAGCTACTTCAGAAATATTAGTGTCCGTTATTATTTCAGTTGTTTCTGCTATCTCTCTGCCAACAATATCCAATTCAGTAGCAGTTTTTGATTGAACTTTAAAACCTTCCATGGATCCTTCAATATCATGGGTTATTACTTCAGATATGGTGAGAGACGATACAGTATCTATTTGCGGCATACCTTTCTGTTCACTCGGCACTTTAGGTGTCGAAAAATCACCAACAATTGTGCTTGGTGTAACTTCGGTGGTTTGAGCAATCTCCCGTCCAGATATATTCGGCATTGCTGTTTTTTCGCTTGGGACTTCTCTGTCGGGTAGTTCGATTTCTAATTCACTTGTCATAGTTTCAGAAATTGTTAACGATGTAAGTTCTTCCAGTTGAATTACGCTTTCCTGCGAATTTGGTAATTGTGCTTTTGCAAACTCACTAGTTTGAGTCAGTGGAATTATTTCAGTGCTTTCCGCAGCTTGTCTACTTGCGATTACCGATTTACCCTCAATTTCTTCACTGGGTTTAACCAAACTTGGTAGTAATTCTTCTGCCTCATTCGGTAATATTTGAGAAACAGTTAAAGTTGTTAGTGCTTCTTGTACTTGCTTCTTTCCAGTTCGTTCAACTGGCATTATCTCTTCGGCCAATTCGCAAATGCTCGTATCTGTTACTATTTCAGTTGTTTGGGCTATTTCTCTACCAATAATATTTGACTCGGCTATTGACTCAGATGGCATTTGGGGACTTTCCATTGATTCTTCTTTATCATGTAATATGACTTGCGAAATTGTCAGTGATGATAGCGAATCAATTTGTGCAAGACCCGTGTGTTCGTCAGGTATTATTGGTTTCGAAAATTCACCAGTATTTGAACCAACGGTAATTTCTAATGTTTCTGCTATTTCTTGCCCAAGAAGATTTAGTTGGGCAACCTTTTTATCTGGAACTTCTGCATCTGGCATAATGTTTTCAGCTTCGGCGAATAACGTTTCCGATGTTACTACTGTTGTTAAACCATCAATGCTAGGTTTTCCGGTGCGTTCTTCTGGAATTTCAGTATCTACGAGCGTATTAAAGCTACTCATAGTTACAATTTCCGAAACCTCAGCAATTTCTCTTCCGCTTACATTTGATACAGCTGTTGTTCCTTTTGGTGTTTCTGAAGAAACCAGTGAATCTTCAAGTTCATTTGACACAACTTCGGAAACGATTACCGGCGCCAGTTCATCTAATTCTGGGTGCCCTTCTTGTGTTTCGGGTGCCAAAGGTAGTGCTAATTTATCTACGTTACTTACTGTAGTTACTTCAAGGCTTTCAGCAATATCTCTACCCGTTAGTGTTGTATCGGCAGTTTTCCCCTTCGGCACTTCGAGGCTTTCAAAAGTATCTTCGTTTTCTTGAGAAATTATTTGAGAAACTGTTAATGAAGATAAAGAATCAAACTGCAAATTTCCTTGTTGAACCTCTGGAACTTTAGATTCTTTAAACTCTGATACGCTTGTTACTGAAAGAACTTCGGATGTTTCTGCAATTTCTCTGCCAAGTAAACCTAATTGCGCATTTTTTTGTTCATATTTTTCAATGTCAGGAAGTTTTACTTCCTTTTCACTCGACATTGTTTGTGAAACTATTAACGACTGCACTACATCCATTTTTTCTTCGATATATTGTCCTGCAGGTATTGCTTGTTCCAATAACTTTTCTACGGTTGAGATCGATAATGTTTCCGTTGTTTCTGCAATTTCCCTTCCGAACAAACTTGCCTGAGCTACTTTTTCATTAGGCTTATCTTCTGACGGTAACGTCACTTCTTGATCATGTGAAATAGTTTCAGAAACCGACAATGATACAAATTCTTCTAGTTGCGGTTTTCCTTTCTGGACTGGTTGTACTTTATCTTCCAAAAATTGATCAGCATTTCTAAGTGTCAATATTTCGGTCACAGCTGCCACTTCGTGCCCAAGAATATTTGGGTGTGCTACTCCTTCCTGTGGCCCACCATGAACTAATAGGTCATCTTCAGTTTCATTTGAGAATATTTCTGAAATAGACAATGATGTCAGTTCATTTAATTGTGGCACTCCTTTCCTTTGTTCTGGTATTTCTGGTTGTAAAAATTCTTCAGCGTTGATGACCGTTGATATTTCGGTTTGTTCTGCTATTTCTCGCCCGTACAATTCTGAAGTCGCTGTCTTTTCACTTGGAATTTCCTGGTATGGAAGAGTTTCTTCCGATTCATTTGAAATAATTTGAGATACAATAAGTGGTGAAATTTCATCTATTTTTGATTGTCCAACTTGCTCTATTGGCATTTTTGGTTTACTTAATTCTTCAACATTAGTAACTGTGATAACTTCACATGTTTCTGCAATATCTCTTCCTGTTAAATTTTTCTCAGCTGTCCTTGTAGCAGGTATTTCGGCAGTGGACATGTATTCTTCCGTTTCATTGGAAATCGTTTGTGAAACTATCACTGAGGAGTAAACATCTAGTTTTTCCAAACCGACTTGTTCTTCTGGTCCTTTTGGTATGGTAATTTCTCCTGTATTTGACATTGTTAGAATTTCAGATATCTCCGCAATGTCATGAGCATCGAGATTTGGTAGCGCAGACTTTTGAGATGGAATTTCATCGCCCGCTAGGTCACTTTCTTTTTCATGATAAATAGTTTGCATTATACTTAAAGATGTTAATTCGTCCAATTGAGTTGTACCGCTTTGTTCATCTGGCAATGGTATTTCTGTAAAACTGGTAACGTTGGAAACGAGTTGCATTTCCGATATCGTAGCAGCTTCTCTGCCAGATACTTGTGGATGGGCAATCGATTTACTCGGTACTTCCTGAGATATTAATTCTTTTTCAGTTTCATGAGAATCTGTTTCAGATACACTTAAGAAATTTAGAGCGTCAATCTGCAGTATTCCCGTTTGTTCTTCGGGTATTGTCGCTTCAGTTAACTTTTGAGTACTTAAGATGGTTAGTACTTCGGAAGTTTCAGCAATTTCGTGTCCCGTAACGTTTGGTAAAGCAATCTTCTCTCCAGGTACTTTCGAAGCAGAAAATTCTTCTTCAGCCTCATTATAGTCCGTCTGTAAAGTTACAGCAGATGGTAAACCAACGAAAGTTGGCTGCCCTGTATGTAAGTCAAGAGATATTGTTTTTTCAAACTCTTCTACGTCGTTAACTGTTACAACTTCCGTAGTTTCAGCAATTTCATGACCTGAAATATTAGGCAAGGCATTTTTACTTGTTGGTAGTTCTGGACTAGGTAGAGTTTCTTCCGTCTCATTAAATGTAACTTGTGACACAGTCAGTGAAGTAAATTCTTCTATTTCATGTACACCTTTTTGTTCTTGAGCTAAACGTTCCGGGACGAATTCTTTCACATCATTCACTGCCGTCACCTCTAATGTTTCTGCTATATCTCTACCGAATAAACTAGTTTCAGCTGTTTTCTGACTAGGTACAGTTGTTGAAAGATATTCTTCAGTTTCATTTGATATTGTTTCTGAAATAACCAACGACGTTAAAGAATCGACGATCAACTTAGATTGTTGTTCCACAGGCGATTTTTCCCTTTTTAATTCTTCAGCACTGGTCACTGATAATACTTCCGAAGTTTCCGCTATTTCTCTTCCACTCAAACTGAGTTGTGCAATCTTCTCTTTAGGAACTTCGGCTTCTTGTAAAATTTCTTCAGTTTCAGACGAAATAGTTTGTGAAATTGTAACTGATTGATGTGCGTCTATATTTTGTTCTCCCACCTGTTCCTCGGGTTTTACGTCTGGCAACATATCTCCCGTATTTGTCATCGTTACGATTTCAACGGTTTCCGCTGCCTCTCGTCCCAAAATACTGGGCAATGCCTCTTTTTGAGTTGGTAATTCAGGACTCGGTAGTACGTCCTCAAATTCATTCGATACCACTTGAGAGATCAGTAGTGACGATAAGAATTCTTCTAAATTCAAATTCCCTTTGTGAAGGTCTGGTAATTGCAATTCTTCTAACTTTTCTACGGTAGCTAATGCTGTAATTTCAGATTTTTGAGCAATAATTTGCCCAATTAGGTCTGATAAAACTGACTTTTCTAACGGTAGTTTTAAATCTGGCAGAACTGATTCGGATTCACTGGAAAGAGCCTGAGACACGATCAACGATGATAATTCATCGAGAATCGTCTTACCTTTTTGTCCACTTGGAACTGTATCTTTAGCTAAATCGTCAGTACTGACTACTGTTACAACTTCAGTAGTTTCAGCGATCTCTCGCCCAAATACGTTTGGTAACGCTTTCTTGCTACTAGGTACTTCAGGACTTGGTAATACATCTTCTGTATCATTTATGACTACGTCCGATATTATCAACGGTGCTAATTCTTCAAACTTGGTTTCACCTTGTTGTTCTGCTAATTGATGTGAAAAGAAAGTATCTTCCTTCTCCTGCGTCATGGTTTCTAATATTTCTAGGGATTTAATATCTTGAACATCAATTACTGCACGTTGTTGTGATGGTTTGAAAATTTCTTCGTATGGATTTTCTGACTCTTGCACTACATTTTCTGTGACTGTTAAACTTTCAAGAGTGTCCTGCTCTGGAATTGCATTTTGAACATTCATCTCGTAATCAAAAACTTTCTTGTCCGGAATGTTAACTTGGGATTCAACTTGAGTCGTTTCGACGGAACTGTCCTCAATAATTAATCTACTTGAGGCTTCATATTTGGCAACGGCCTTTTCTTCGGTTAATTCTGACGTACTAATGTTAGCAATGTACTCAGTAGTTTCTGCAATTGCATGGCCACCAGTAAATATTTTCTCAGCTGTTTTTGAAGTTTGTAAATCTGCAGGTTTAAAGTCACCTTCTTTATCTTCCAAGGTAACGGCGGAAACGACAAGACTTTGTTCTTCGACAACAGAAAAATCTGCTAATGCTTTAAGTGGTTGCCTATCTTTTTCTAACACTCCTTCTGCTTCTGACGGTTGAGTTTCAGATGTAATTGTTGTTTCCAACGGAATTGACATAGGAGTGGCAGAAGCTGATACTAATTTCAATTCATCCAATTTGCCTGCACTAGAATCAACCGTTATTTCCAACATTTCAGCGATGACATGTCCGCTCAAGTTGACGTTTGCTGATTTTGTTTCTGGAGCTTGTAGTGCTTCAAAAATGCTTTCTTTATCTTCAGTTAAAACTTCCGTAATAGTTGACACGCCCACAGTTTCGCCAATGCCAACATTTGCTGTACTTTCTGCTACAATTGGTTTTTCTTGGAATGATGATTCTGCTTCTGAGGCTATCGCTTCCGTTTGTATTATTCCTTCAAACGGCAAATGATCTTCTTTTGCTGTAAATTGAGCTGTAGCCTTAATCTTGAAATCTCCCGTTGTTGTCTCAGGATTAATTTCTGTCTTTTCGGCAACTCTATGAGCATCATATTTAGTTACAGCAGAATCTTCCAACATTTCCAATTTACCGGTGTAATCACGTTCTCTGTCTGACGGAATCGTTTCTGTAATTTGCAAACTTATACCTTCTTCGAATGCAAGATCTATTTGCTTCTTGTCTGGCATCACAAAATCGCTCAAAGGCATTTCGAGATCGCCAGGGGATGTTTCCAAGGTTATTAGACTATGGTGAGTAATGTGATCCGTAGTTGCAACCATACTAATAATTTCGTCCGGTTTGAATCCTCCAACATTACTTTCTGGTACCATTTCGCTCGTTTGAGCTACAATATGACCATGAATATCAAAGTTGGCTGATTTAACTTCTGGTTTTTCTGAATCTGGTAATTCGTTTTCCTTATCATCAACGGTTACAGTAGAAACGATGAGAGACTCTCCAATTTCAAAACCTATCTCAGCTTGCCTTCCTGCGCATGGTATTTCGGAAAGAGGAGCTTCGGTTTCTCGAGTCTGCACCTCCTCGGATACAGCTGCTTGATAGGGGAGAATTGAGCTCTTAGATCTTTCATCATGTCGTTCTTCTACTACTAAATCGGAGATTCCTGTATCACTGGTTATTTCATATGTAGAAGCCACGCCTTGAACTTCGAAATCAATCGTCGCCTCTGTCGTACTAGGTTTTTTATAATCGTCCAACAACTGTTCATTATCTTCCGCAACTGTCATAGAAACTATAACGCTTTGTTCTTCGTTTATTGAAAAACTAACATGTTTTGTATCTGGCTTGATATATTCGGGCAAGGGAGCTTCCAACTCCGATGTAGTAATAAGTGTTTGCTGAACTATATCAAGGCCACTTTGTTGTGGTTTTGCCATTTCTTCTTTTGGTTTCTCAAGCACGTAATCTGCTATATTGTTAGCAAGAACTGTTTCGTGCGTCTGAGCCACCTCATGTGCATCCATCATGTTCATGATGATCTTTTGACTCAGAGGAATATCTCCTGCTTGGTAATCTTCTTCCTGCAAAATATCATATAATTTTTAAGATTAATACATTACGTGACATGAAATTTAAAAATGGAAATGTTTCAATGAAAATATTAAAGTAATTAAAAAGTGATATTTAAGTATGTATACGTACTTTATTCAAGACAGTGATGAACTGGTTGACTGACAGATTTTCTAAAAATGCAACGTCCAGTTCGGCAATTTGTGGCATTGGTCGAATGTCTTCCATTCTTGTTTTTTCTGTCTCAGCAATGTTTATTTCCGTTATAACAATTTCTTCTAATGCTTCTTGGTTCATAAATGCTTTACTTGATTTTGGCACATCTTGCGCGAGATCTGCAGCACTTTGTTCAGTAGTAGTTTCCGACTTAACGGCAATTGTATGAGTGGAGATGCTTGTTGCAGCTACAAAATCTTCTGGTATTTTGACAGTTGCAGTATCCGGATGTTCTCGATCGCTTGTAATTATTTCTGTTATTGACGCGCCAGGATGAGCGGCTTCTAATTCGACATACGCTACTTTTCCCTCGGGTCTGACATCTTCTCGGTAAATATCTTCTTTTTCAGTTACTTGTTGAATATCTACTGTGATACTTTCAAGAGGGATTTGTGATTCACTAACAATTCCCGGTGCCGGTACTTCTTCTGGTACAAATTGGCCGGTAGGTGATTCAGTTCTTACTTCCTCTTGAGAAGCAACAATTTGAGAAGTAATTTCAGCCTCGGCATATGTTTCTTTCATTTTCAAAATTTTATCATATTCAGTTTCCATCTCCGAAACTACGACTTCCGTTGTTCGGATGCTTTCGACTTCATTGATCGATACATCAGCGATTTTTTCTACTGGTTTTAATTGATCTACGTCATATGTTACATCTTCAGCTGTAACAACTTCTCTTATCGTTGTTTGACTCAATTCATCTCTTTCTATTTTTGCAGTAGCCGCAGTTGGATGATCCTCAGTTACTGTGCCAACACTATCTTCAATTTGAGTTTCTTCAACTTGAAGAGAAATTACTGGGTGTGTCGGAACTGTTTTACTTTTATGACTTTCAGGTAATTCGTACGGTTTGTATATGCCTTCTTTTTCTGCGTACGTCATTTGCATTACCTCAATACTCTTCACTTCATCCCAAGTGGAGTCCACGACTCGTAAATCTGGCTTAATTTCATCCTCCAGTAGTATTTCACGGTCGTGCACCAATGTTTCTTGAATTGTTTTTGCTTCAATCGTTGCAATGCCAACTGTTCCACTTTCCGTGATGTATTTAAGATCATCTTTGAAACTTGATGGATAATCTGCGGTTTGTACTTCTGATACATGAATGTGTTCTTCGGGCCTGACATTTACGTCTGCAAGAGCCGATGTTGGTTTCACGGGGCCAACAAACTCGCTTTCTGAATCCTGTATCACAGTACTTGAAATAGACCCAACTTCTAATGGAAGAATAACTTTATCGGCAGACTTAAACGCCGGAGTTTCTTCAGTTTGATATTGGTTTTCTTTTTCAGTCACCAAAATCTCAGTCGTAACAATGGATAACTTTTCGATGACATTCACATCGGCAGATGTTTCAGTGCTTTCTTCAATTATTAGTGTCGACGAGCGATTTTGAGATTCGACGGTTGATACAGTAATGCTTTCAAAGAGATCGACATTGGTATGTGCCTCAAAAACATCTGCTGGCCGATCTGGCGCAAATACACCTTCGCTTTCTTGCACTGGTTGTACTCGAGTAACTGCAGTTTCCCCTCCAATGGAAATCTCTACTTGAGCAATGCGGCCATCGGGAAGTCTGCCTGGAACGTATTGTCCTTCTCGTTCTGGAGCATGTACTTCCTCTGTGAATAATTGCTTTTGCTCAATAACTGAAGTCGACGCAGTCTCGGTAGCGACGACTAATTTGGGGGAGTATCTTCCAGGTTTGTCTTCGGCATGAATTTCTTGAATTTCAAGGGGTTCAATAGGTGACACATTTATCCTTGGTTTTGTGGGCATGGTTTTGAAATCTTCGAGCATATCTTCTTTAACACCTTCATTAATTTCATATACAGAAAGTTCTTGTTGGGGAAGAATGCTATCGTCAGCCATGGCAGTTCCTGGTGATACGAAATCTTCTGTTGGTACTTCATTTTGGTTAACTGTCGTCTCACTGATCGATTTTGCTTCTTGTAGCGTTAATGTGATTTCGGCTTTTCCCGTTACCTCTGAAGTGAATGTTTTTAGGTTTTCGGGCCTTGCCTCGTTTGACTGTACCTCACTGACTTGCAATCCTTCAGATGAAATCAGACCTGTTGATGCAGTTACCGTTGAAGGTTTGAAGACGTCTACAAATTCGCCTGTAATACATTGCGCTGTCGTTTCTGTAGTTGAATATGGTTCAACTGGTAAAATGGACAGCGATGCCTGAGTTGTTTCGATCTTCAGTTTTTTAACATGTTCGACCTCTCGTTCTTCAGCAGTGTATTGTTCTTCAGTAAGTGCTGTTATGACGTCCAACGTAACATTTGCCCTCTCGTCTATAATTTTTTCCGGGGCTTGCTGCACCGTATTATTCAACGGAATAATTTCATGACGTTGACTCGAAACATTTAATGGAATCGATGGAATTACTTTATCTTTAACAATGTCAAACTCTTCGACTTCGTCATATTCCAATTCATCCTCGCCTATTTTAGATTTTTTAGGTTTAAGAGCCTTTTTCTTTTTCTTTGTAATTATTTCTTCTTCTTCCTCTTCTTCCACCTCTTCCTCTTCTTCAGATTCTTCCCTATTCTTCTTTTGAATCAATCTACCCTTCGCGTCCCTTTCAACTATTACAATTTCTTCCTCAACTTTCTCCTCCTCTTCAATCCTCTTCTTTTCTTTTCTGTGTTTCTTACGTTTCTCTTCTTCATCTGTATCTTCTTCAATCGTTAATTTTATTTCTGTTATTTCTGTAATTTGTTCTTTTTCGGTATCCGGCTTCTTTTTGCGAACTAATTTTCCGGTTGAGTCTTTTTCAACCACTATAATCTCTTCTTCAACCTCTTCTTCTTCTTCTTCCTTTTTCTTCCGCTTCTTATCTTCTTCCGTTTCCTCTGTAATTTTACGCCTCACCTCTTCTTCGATTTCTACAAACTTAACCCCCTCTTCCCTATCTTGCGGCATGTCCTCGATTTGAGGTTGTTCCATTGGTTTTCTGTCTTTTCGTATGCGCAGTGTCGTGTGTGCCTGCCGAGTGTCCTCGTATTCTGTGGAAAGTATGTGAGAATTCCAAGTGTAAGAATTGATTTGTGTTATATTCGCGCACCCCGCTCGGCCCATTCAAGCACATTGTAATTGCTTTTTAAACTATTCAGGAATTTTAGTTAAATAATAATGTAACAAAATAATAGTACGTAAATAATATAATAAATTTCCATATTTTGACACTTCAATTGAACCCAAGATATTAATTAGATAAACAAAACGAATCAATTTTTTTTTTCATTATTTTTTAACGTATCAATGTGTACCGTACAAATATCATATACAACTTGGGATTTGAAAATATTTATTTGTTCATTTATCTACTTGCGTAATAATTATTTTTAAATTCATTGACGGAATCAATCGTTAATGTTATTTTTTAAATAAACCATGGTACGAACAAACAAAGCAACAGACAACAAACGAGGAGCGCGTAACGAGTGTTTAACAATTTACTTTGAAACGTTTCATAGTTTTCATGATTTGTATGTCTTAAGTATTAAAAGTTTTCATTATTATAATCTACATTTGAGTGTTCCATAATTAATACCAGATTCACATTAGACACAACTATTAATTTTCTCCCACGGTGTTTTTATTGTATATAATAAATGCATGTGTGATATTTAGTATAGAAGATCATCGAGTTCGCGTACGTAACACTTCCAACCTGTACAATAAAAATTCCTGAAACAAGGGAACTTTTTGCAGGATTCTGGGCATTAACGGGTTGAACAGAGGTGAAGAAAGTGGTACGTAAATGAATCGGTGTCAATTTTGGACTACCCATTGATTGAACCTGAAGTGGCGTCTACATCTAACAAGAATGAGTTTCGTATTGTTTGCAAATTGTACCCCTGTATAAAAGTGGTTGGTGTATAGTACGAAAAGTGTACGAGTCGATAACATTCATCATTAATATATCATCACGAAAGCCAACCAGTTTTGTTCTGTATACTGGAAGGGGCATTGCAAGAATAAAATGTAGGATGATTTTTAAATGCAACTTATTCTGTTTACGTACAAGGTTACTAACTCCTTTTTGTAAATCTCTTGCAATCGCTCATTCAGATGCAAAGAAATAATAAGAAGAAATGAATAACAGAAAGCATATATATGTATATATTTTTTTAACTGCATCTTTCTACATGTTTCTTATACATTGGTCCTCGCAAATTGCGTCACATCAAGCACTAGCATAGCCAATACTTACATAAGAAGTAAATCTGCATAGCGACTCTCAGTAGAAAGCGTTGAATCGGACAAATAAGCATAGGTTAGGATATATATTTGGCAGAAGATTTTTAACGAAAATAAAGTTTAGGATATTTCTTGGACATTTATTGTTTGCAATGAAGGAACTGCGCATAGAAAGCATAGCGGTCTAAGCGAAAATTCACTCCTATAATTGGATCAAGAAAGCTTCATGCATCTGAAAGAATATAAAAATACATTTACGTAGCTAACCCGTATAAAGTTTAAACGTATTATTTATCCGTGTATGTTTAATGAAATACTATTTCACGTAAATTTTTAATACAAAAATTCTAATTAGTATATAACTTGTACTAGAACTATAATCTTCTAATCCATGTGATTTACTAAAATAATATTAAACTTTTCACTTTTCAAGTTGCAGTTGGGAATGTAAAAATACTTGATTTCTTTGATAATAGCAGTACTCTTTTGAAATGAAGACAATCGTCTTAAAATAACAAAGCTAATCAGTCGTCGATATTGAAAAAAGCTTCGAAATTAAGCCGTTACTTTTGCGATTAAAAAATTCACTCGTGCAATATGATTCTTCGATTCAAACCTTTAATTTCTCGAACATCCTGTATCTGCACGGCTTTCCTTTCTTCTCGCCTCTCTGTAATTGAAAGAAGATCGTATTGCTTGTTTTATTCGCAATAATTCATTATAGAACTCGAGAAAACGCAAAACACATCAGCAGGGTAAAACCATAACATTAATTTTATTTCACATACATATACAAAGACACTTGGCTATTTATATTAATTATCTTACCAGTAACTATTGCTATATATATATATATATATATATACGGACATGTTTTTTATTTCAAATAGTCGCATAAAACACATAACACTTTGCACATTTTTTAAATCTATATTTACAATATTTATCAGTTCATTAAAAAATATAGGTTTCAGCCACGCAAAACGCACTCTAAAAAGTTCATCCATTTCATAAAGTTTCATGTGTTTGATTGTTTTTACTTTGATGGATGACAATTGATCGCGCCGAAAAGCCACACCATGCGACACTGACTTACCCATCACGTGGATCTCTGTTTGTTGTTGGATAATTTCAATGGTCTCAGTTGCACTCTGTTCAGTTTCCACGTGCTGTAATAAATCATGATTATTGATAAGAAGTGATAATAATAGGTCCTATTGCTGTCACTCATTAAAATTAATGAATCATCCAGAAAAATCTCTACTCAATAAAACGAATTTTCCAAAGAAGATTTGGATAAAAAAATAGAATTTAGTGTAAAAATTTGATCCATGATCAAATTACGTACCTCCGTGATCTCGGTGACCTCCCAAGCTCTAGGCCGGAAGTCTTCAGGCGTGAAGTGAGTGATGACTTCTTCAACGGTAGCATGCTGTAATTCGACCATTTTCATAAACGCTCGGAAGCCAACCGTGGCAGCGACGATGCTCTCGTCCGTCGTAGTTTCTTCAGTAAGAACTTGAGTAATAAGAGGTCCATGTCCTTTTCTCTCAACGAGTTGCACTAACGCGTTTTGCGCATCCGGTGTCCTCAGCGCAGGGAATTTATCGGTCCTATAGAGACTTTCGTTAATTTCATTGACAGAAATACCTTGCCGCACCAAATATCCTATCGTTGCCAATTCTCGAAGGGGGGATTCGCCAGGTCCGAATTCCGGGGCACGGAAGAAATCCATAATTTCCTCCACTTCGCGAGCGATGTTCTCTCTCTGCTCCTCGATGATTTGTTCAACTTTGACCTCGCTAATCTGGACGTGTTCTTCTTCCCGAGCTAAGACTGGCTTGATCTTTTCTTGCTTCTTCTTCTTTTTCTTTAATTCGCGCACTCCAGTCTCGCTGTGCACTTCGGTGACCGAGATCGTCTCAAACGTTTGCGATGTAACTTGAGCACGGTCTAATGTTGTTTCGACGGTGAAGTCCGGCGCTACATCATCAATGCTAGTTTCTGAAACGAGCAGTCCTTGCTTCTCATCTGTAATTTTTGTAGCGCGTTCCTCAACTACGGGTGCTATAGGACGGCGCTTTTCGTCGACCATCTTTAACGAGGGTGTTGATTCTATCATTACTGGCTCTTGAACGGGTATTATCTTCTTAGCTCGAGAAGGCTGCATAAATCAGTACGTGTAAATATAGATTTTTTAACTGGTTCATGATCAAGTTACACATTGGACTGGATTGCTTACCTTTTGGGGCGTTTCTTCAATCGTTTCTATCGTTTCTAGCACCTGAACTTCCTCGGAATCGATAATTTTCCTGTAATAATAAAAGTTATTTCTTATTAATAATTAACAAGTTTTCGACTAATTAAACAGTGTTCGGTAAGTTTGACATTTACTTGTCTTCGGGTTGTTCGGTTGGGACACCTCTTTCTTCTTGAACAGTCGTCTTGTCAACTTTAACACGTTCAGTTTTCACTTTCTCTTTGTGTTCTTTCGCTTTTTTCAATTCTGGCTTCTTTTTCTTCTTAGGCTTTTCAACTTCCTCGACTACTTCTTCTTCCACTGTTTCTTCTTCTACTACCCGTGGTCCAGTATATTCTAAAGAAAAATATATTAAAGTTAGGATGTCCATTCTCCAACAAGAAACGTGCAAGCAGGAAATTCAATTAAGATCAAGGAATTAAGATCATGCCAGTTGGTATCTCGAATTCCCAAAAATGTTTGGGCACCTACAGTTACTTGATGGTAAAACGAACTTATTAATAAAAGGTGGAAAATCTCAACTACAAAAATGTAGACATTATGATATACCTGAGACATGCAATTTTGCTTTAGAAGTAGCCAGGCCTATGTCGCTTGTGACTTTACAGACGTATGTTCCTTGATCCTCGTGAGTTGCTTGTTTGATGGTCAGCGTCGTTTTCTTGTCTTGATCGTTTATGCGAATCTTGATGTTATCAGTGTTGAGGATAAACTTGTCATTTTTGTACCAGACAACATCTGTAACGGAAATATTTTTCTTATTAAGTTTTCCACGATTACATAAGATGCTAGAAAAACATTGTTCATATGTTATGTTACCTGGGGTCGGGTTTCCGGCATAAGAACATTCGAATACGACTTGTTCTCCCTCCTGTCTATATTCATCAGTCATTTCTTGGATGAACGATGGTACAGATTGCGTGGCTGAAAATCCGCAAAATTATTAAATACTTTGAAATAATTTAGAACATGAAATTGAGGCTGCTTTTTACCTGAATTCTAATCTCGTTGAAGTATCATATAGTGACAATTTGAACCAGTGTCAGTAATCTAATGTAAATAAAAAACACACGAAAATGCACTCGTGATTAGTTTAACTCCATCAAACACAAAATAAGTAATTGCTAATACAAAAAAAAGGATTCGTTTAAAAAAAAAATTCACTAGCATTTGTTAGTACATCGTCAACAAAAATACCTGACACTGTTCCTCGCTCGTCTTCACTTTCATGGCCGGAATAGGAAATGTCGGAATTGGATGCGTTTCCTGCCAATCCAAAATTTCCACTACATTGACTTTCGAGCAACAAAAATTCTTGGAGCTCTTCTTGACTATCTGCTGTATGCAATTGCTGGAAAGCTTCGAGCTCAATTTCTCGCGGTTCCAGTGGATACATTCTTGGGTCAATCAGACCTTTCAAACCTCGACGATTCATTTGAAACTTTCGTGGAACTGGAATCCTTGATTTTGGATAAGTATGATACTTTCTAGAAGAGTCATAATCTCCTTCTACGAAGCCAGCGGGAATTTTAAAATGACCGTTTCGAGTTGTTCGTTCATCTTCATCGTGCCCGTTACTCGAATGTGTCATCGTCGTTTTGCATTGACTACCAGAGCTTGTTGAAGCTTCGCTGTTTTCCTCTATTGGTGATAAATGAAAGCTGCTCGGTGAAGGTTTTTTCGTTTGGAATAATTTACTATTATTCAGGTCATCCTGTACACATGAATTTTTTTTCTCTAATCTTGGAGGAGGGAATTCGTCAAAGTCCAAAACAATCTTATTGTTAGACTTCTCCAAAGCGTTCAAAGAGGATTTTCCTGATTGTTTAAAAACAATTTCATCTTCATTGGAATTTTCTGTTAGAAATTGATTTCTAGTCGGAGAAGATGGTTTTGAAGTTTCAAAGAGTTTAGGGCGTTTAGCTCTCGTAGGAAATATAAAGTCTTGTTTGATTTTTGACTCCGAACGGCTTTGTCTATTTGATACTAATTTTTCAACTGACGAATCTGAAACTTCCGACATATTTTTATTCGTAATTGTTGATTTTGAAGAAAATTCATGTCGCTTCCGATTTTTCTTTGTCGAAGTCTGATTCGCTACATCGGTATTTTCTTTGTTACAAGTTTCCGTGTTATTTTCATTTTGGATTTCGAAATTACTTATTTGCTCGCTCTTCCTACGAAATACAACAGTCTCTGTACGCGTTATTGTTGCAGTTCGTAACCATGAATCGTTCGGTGATTCTGGTGGATACAATTCGTCATTTTCGCCTATGATCTCCGTTGATCTGCTGGGTGAACAATTCTCCTTAAATCTGCTCGAACGCCGCCTAGTGATAGAAAACTCTCTCGAACTTTCTGTCGATGTAATGTCGATATTCATTAGAGTTTTCGTAGATGACATTTCGCTAACCATGGTCGAACTATCTTGCTGAGATGATGAATTTTCATCGCCGGCTGTATTTGAACCGTCAAGACTGTCGCACGAAAAACCAGACATGCGTGCACGCAACATGCGGGATTCAATGCCACACTCGCTATCCTTACCTCGTAGAGCCTCTTGCATTTCTTCCATGTGAGTCACCCATTCGGGTTTGCGGTATTCCTTTGTTCCAACTATACCTGCGCGAATAAATCACGATTTTAGAATCAAGTTAGATTTTTCAATGGGTGTAGACATTTTAAAGTGTGAAATAAATTTGTGAAGTGTATTTTGGGTGTAAAGGATTGAAAAGGACTATTTTAATAAATCTTCTATACACCGTATTGCAGCGCTGAAAAACTTCACATATAGTTAGTCATTAAAGCATTATAGTTATATACTGCAAATTAGCATAGGCTTGTTATGGTTAAAACAATCATACCTTCGACTGATAAATACGTGGTTGTTGTTGAAATGCCTAACGGGTTATGTGCCTCGAATGTGATTTCTCCGGTATCGTCGGGATAAGCTTCTGTAATTGTAAGAACAGATGTTCCGTCTTGAAACTCTTCTATCTGGAATTCCGGAGATGGCCGGATCTCTAACCCTTGCTTGAACCATTTTACGCGTGGCTTTGGCTTTCCTGTGACCTTCACTTCCAATCTAAATGCAAGCATGAAATACCGTTTAAAGAAGTGCTTTTTATAATGTACTTTAATGTAACTTCATAAAAGCTCATAAATTGTTTACCTAGTTAATTCACCATCTTTGGTGGGGACTAACTGAGGAAGTGGTTTTACGATTTCTGGTGCGTATTCCGCTTCAGTATCGAGAGGCTGTATCTCCTGCAAGGAATTTTATTATTTACAATGCATAAAAAGTAATCGAAGTCGTCACTGTCATAGTAAATGAGTTTTGTAAAAAAAGTTTCATAAATAAAAAAACAAAATGTACCTCCTGAGGAATTATAACTTCTTCTACCCTGCCACGTTGTTCGGTAATACGCGATGTCGTAACCATCGAAGTTGTAACTTCCGAGTCTTGTATGTACTCGTAGGCTGGAGAAACATATTTTAATGTTTAATTATGACGCATTAATTTACATTACCATAATTTAGAACTTGATAAAAAAAATATTGTTTGAAGGAAATAGTTACATTCGACGACGAGCGATGATGTGCAAACAGCTTCTCCTACGGGGTTTATTGCCTGACAAGTATAATTTCCGGCATCTTCCGGTAAAACACTGGCAATGGCTAAACTACATACACCTTCGGAATCTTGGAATATTGTGACGGTTTTACTTTCATTAATTGGTTTGCTGTCGCGATACCATTGAACTTTCGGAATGGGCTTTCCATGAACAACGCACGTGAGGTTGACACTATCTCCATGCGTACAAACTAGCGGTGACAGTCTCTTCACAAATGTTGGAGACACCATTTCGACTGTCTCTTCCCACGGTGTTTCTTGTAGATTGACAGTTGCCGTACAGGTAACTGAACCAGCTGTGTTTTCCGCCCGACACGTATACGTGCCAGCGAATTCTGGTTTGACCTCCTGAACCAGTAATACTGAACGGTTTTCGAATGTGACAATTCTTACTTCGTGTGTAGACTGTAACAAAAATGAAAAGATTTGTTTATTACGTGAAATATACTGGAATGAAATTCAACGAACAAAAGTGATCGAATGCATACTTCGAGAGGATGATTTTCGTGAAACCACTGGAATGATGCAGTTGGATAAGATTCGACCATAGTCTCCATAATGACAACTTCGCCGGGTGCAACCAGTTGCGGTTGAACAGGTTGAATAAATCGCGGCGCTTTCACTGTATCGGTCTTCTCTTCTTTTTCTTTAACTGTGACAGATCCAGAGCTACGTGCTTCTCCAATAAGGTTTTGGACTCGAATTTCGTATTTTCCGCTATCTTTTTTCGTAACCTCAGGAATGACAAGTTCAGCAGTATTTTCGAATATTTTAACGATGTTTTCTTCAGACGGAATGATTTCGACTCCATTACGGAACCATTTAATTTCGGGCTTCGGAACGCTCGCAAATTCCGCTTCAAGAACTAATGGAGTGCCACGTTGAGCTACCAAAGCAGGTAATGGTTTTGTGATCTTTGGAGCCTTCATTACTTCCGGCTTCGAAACGACGGCGACATTTCTCACAATAAGATTTGCCCTACATTCCGCTCTTCCAAATTTATTAACTGCACGTACGCGGTAGATAGTTTCATCTTCGGGCGTTGGTTCAAGAATGGTCAATTTTGCTTCTCCAGTTTCCGGTATGAAGGAGATTTCGGTTTTTCCTTTTACCGGTTTAACTTCTTTCTCACCTCGGTACCATTTGATTTCCGGTCCTGGGGTACCGCTCACGATGCATTCTAAGGTTGCTGGTTTGTCTTCTTCCACAATTAGCGGCTTGACTGGTGATATGAAGTGTGGAGCAACACCTTCTTCTTCTTTTTCTGTAAAAAGCACTTTGTAATGATATTCAATCTTACATGATTTAAAGTACGAAAACTTGCCGAATAACACATTATATTCAATTATAGGCACACACAAAACACATTTTCGTTGTTACAATTCGTAGGTATAATAAGGACAATAGATGCAATTGTCACACAAACAAAACTATCAAGTTATTTTAGTATTGCAAATTCCATAATAAAATAATAGGCAGTTTCTAATTTTAATATGGTTTAAAACTTCAGGCAATTCTACATTTGCATAAATATCAGCAGCATCTGCAAAAATGACATTACAAACAAAAAATCCTCGCAAACAAATCATAGTACCAAATATAATGAGGTTAACAGTGGAGGTCGCTACTCCGGCAGTGTTCGAAGCTCGGCATGTGTACATCCCAACATCCCTTTCTGTTACATTTGCAATTTCTAAAGTGGCTGTTGTTTCTACAACGGTCATATGGTATTGTTCGCTTGCATGTAACTCTTGTTCGTTCTTATACCAAGTGACTTCTGGTATTGGTTGCCCTACAATGGTGCATGTGAATTTGGCAGGCTTATTTTCTTCTGCGATAGCTGGCTGTAATTTCTGAACGAATCGAGGGGCAGAAGTTTTTTCTTTTTCGATTATGGATATATCGATTTGAGTGCGCTTCTTTTTCTTAGGGGTTTCTTTACGATCCTCGGTAATTTCAATTTCAGTAATATCGACTTCTTCTGGAATTTCTTCCTTTTCTATCTTTTTCGAAATTATGCTAACATCCAAATCTTTACGAACGACAGTTTCCCGTCTCGTATCTTCATCGATTTGTTTCTCGATTTTCGTAATTTTCTTCTTCTTCTGCACTTGTACACCCATTGTGGAAATTTCAGTTTCTTCAACTTCTTCTTCCACTTTGGCGACAAGAGGAGTAAGCGATTCTACTTCAGGTTTGAACTCGACTATTTCATCAGGTTTCTTTTCTTCTACAGGCTTGAGTGTGATAGTCTCTACTACTTCCGATTCCGTAGGTTTTGCTGGTACTGGTTTTAATTGTACTTCTTCTTTCTCGGTTGGTACTTCTTTTCCTTTTCGTTTAATTGGTTTCAGAATAAATGCAGGTTTCTCGTCTTCTGGCTTTTTGCCTCGTTTCTTACCACGAACCCAAGGTAGGGCAGTCTGCTCCTCTGGCTTTTCATCTAACAATGATTCCTTTTCCTCAGTAACTGCTGATACTGAAGTAACCATTTCTTCCTGATCAATCGGAACCACAGTGACGCTTTCTTTGAAATCAACCACCTTTTTCGGCTTTTTAATCGGTTTCTTCACTTCATCTGGCTGCAAAGTGATTTCTGCAGTAGTCATTGTCGTCTCCGGTTTTTTGTCCATATCATGAACGATCTCTGATATTTCGGTAGGTTTTAAATCTATTGTTTTTTCCGTGACTTCTTTAGGTAACGATTCTATTACTTTCGATGGTTTCTTTGGTCTTCGTTGCCAAGGTAATGTCGATACTTCTTCCGTTATTTCTTCAACGGATTCAGTTGCAACTTCAGGCTGATCAGAAACAGTTTCCTCTTTAGGACTCTCTTGTTTCTTTGGTTTCTGTTGCCCTTTTCTCCACGTTACAGAAGTTTCTTCTACGACTTCTTCCTCTACTATTTTCTTATCTTCTTCTTCCAACTTCGTAACTTCTTTCGGTTTTAAAGAAATTTCGACCTTCTCCAGTTTGCCCTTTTCAACCGGTTTCAAAGAAATTTCGGTAATTTCTTCCTCTGGCTTAGGTACTTTCTTCGTAGGTTTCAACACCACCTCTTCTGTTTCTGTTTTCTCTTCTAGTTTAGGTCCACGCTTTGTAGGTTTCAGTGTTACTGATTTTATATCTTCAATCACATCTTCCTTCTTTTCCATAATCTTTTTTGGGACCTTCTTTCCACGGAGCCAAGGAACTGCAGTTTCCACTACAACTTCCTCTTCTTTTGGTTTTTCTTCAGATACTTTTTCAGGTTGAAGTTCAGTTATCTCTGGCTTTTTAACTTCAATTTCTACTCTAGTTTCTTCCGTTTTCTTTATGTCAATGATGGTTTTATCTTC
>JAPYZR010001523.1:0-25626 GCA_030522945.1 Trichopria nigra
ATTTTTCATACTAAATTAAATTGAACGACCCTGAAAACCCCCGAGCAAGTAGTTCAGTTCGAATTCAAAGTAAATTTTACGAAATAATAACTTTTTCCCACTCCCCCCACTCCCATTTCGAAATTTTGCATTTTTGATACTGAATTTGAATTCAGCGACCCCGAAAACCCCCGAGTAATCCGTTCCGATCAAATTCAAAATAAAGTAAATGTCCCCATCTAATAATAAATAACAGATTATTAAAATTGCAAATAACGACTTCAATTAGCAATATTGGCTTTTCTAGGAAAAAATTTGTTTTATCAAAAAGTTGTAAAATCTACGTATTGTAGGATACGTAGTAAACATATACCCAAGCAGCAAATCAGGTCGAAATTACATCTTTTCGACCTTCCATTAATTAATGAATATTAATGAAAATATTGAAAATAATTAATGAATATTGAAAATGCATTCCATTAATGAATGGAAGGTCGAAAAGACGTAATTTCGACCTGATTTGCTGCTTGGATAAGCGTATTTAAAATAATCCCAGAATTACTCATGTCATAATTAAAAGAATTTAAAACGATGCAATTAATAACTGCTAAGTATGAACATAATTATTTTTTAGATTTGTCACCGAATTTCTATTTGCATAGGGGCTTTTATAAAAAATGTGCCTACCATCATTTGACAGTTAGTCAGTTACGATTCGTCTCGGCAAGTTACAAAAAATGTCTTGATAAATGTTGGGCCTTTGTACGCGCTTATAGAAATGTTGCTACTACAGAAAAAAGCAGGTCAACTTCTGACCAGTACCCATCAACTGGATTCTCCACGGGTTACTATGCCGGCCGTCGAAGAGTCTGCCTTTAGAAATTTTGATAAAAAATGTCCGACTAATACGCGAGTATTATGCGAATAATGATTTTAAGAAAACGCACGTCTATTCAAGGACCGATTAACCCCTCAGTTCTACTGGGGGAAAATATAGGGTCATTTTTACACTGGAATTTTAAGACAAAATGGTTTAACGGCAAATTTCTTAAAAGCGCCAAAGTTTATAGTCATTGTCAGTTCAATATTCAGCAACGACAAAATATCTTTTTTTTTTATTAGAATTATTACTTTTTTATTAGTATTATTTGGTATAGACCAAAAATGTCAATTTTCATGTAATTTAGAAATTTGTTAAATAAAAAAGTGAACGATTGTTTCTTTTTTATTTAATAAACATGTTTCGCCTATTATAAACTTATATTAATATAAATACCAGTGCTATCTTATTCAAGTGAAAAAATGGAATTTCGTACATAAGCCCACATGCAAAAAAATGTTCTATATAATTTTAACATCAGATATAGTAACTATATATATACTTTTTAAATGATTTACCATTATAAGAGTAATTTTAAAGTACATTTAAGAAAGTGCTTGTCCACAAATAACGGGGACCATGTCACTTGCGTAAGCACGAAATTTAATAAATAGAAACGGAAGTGAAATGTTGAGGCACATTAAAACATATTTAATACGTTAATTTTCATGAACTTATTGGAAATATACTTTTCTTAATTCGTATTTCAATTTAATGTACTTGTATGCACTAGAAGTGCATGAAACATTTTTAACAATAAAATGCAATAAGGTAAAATTCATAAAGATTTCCAAAGAAGAAATTTTTCTCCCCGTAAATAACCTAAAATGTTCGCAGTTAATATGCCTAAATAATTGATTGCAACTTTCGTTTCACTTATACATGTGCCTAATTATTGCGCCCTTTGAAACTCACGATTCGAATGTATCTCAGGTTTGCGGTTCGTTAAAACCGAATTAATTGAATCAAAATAAATGTCAAGGCGCCCAAGGGACTTTTGGGATTTCGGTAGATTAAAAAAAAAAAAAAAAAAGAGAGAGACAAAAAGAAGTACAGGAAGTTGTCGCCCAACGTAAAGTCAACTTGTCGCGCTCTGGGGCCACACGGCGCGAGATCCGAATTCCTCGTCGGCAAGAGGAGCTCGCTTATATAGCGGTGTCATTCGTCTCGTGGATGACAGACCCGTCTGCTGGCGAGATCGGGTCAAGATCAGACACCGAGGCAGCCTGAAAGCCCAGGCAGAGGCAAGAGCAAAGGCAAATGGGATATATACGCGCAGATGCAAAGACCCGAGCCCTTCTTAAGAGCAACGTCCACCCCTTCTTTACCTTCTCATTCTTACCCTCCGTTTACGTGGTCGTCTTTTCCTTCTTTGCCCGCTCCTCTGGCGCGTGCCATCTTCCGCCTTTATCCCCCCCCCCCCCACTCTCATCTTTCCTAGTCGGGGATGTTATACAGGGGTCCGTTACCAACAGTCAGCAGATTGCGTAACGTACGTTACGTATATCGAATACGCACGATGCTTGCGGCTAACTATTCGAGCGTGCAGACGATCGTGCGATTTCCTTTTATTCCATTGAGAATGTGTTTTTTTTTTTTTGGAATTATGACGAGATACGACGCAGCAATGCGTGACGTTGGAAATGATGAATTCAATGAACGGTCGAATACATTATTTCATATGGCATAATATCTCTTATTTATGTGTGTTTTATTTACCTAACAACGTCTAGCATATGATACACTAATTTCAACACTTTGCCCATGACAGCCCCAACAGGGAATTAATTACAATGACACGATTTGCATGTTTATGTTGTCATAATTACAGTGTACGACCTGTCAAATTCAGTTTCACTTCATCGTGTAAACGTTGAAGAAATGTTTACTGTCGCGTTTAAAACACAAGTAACACACGTATGACGATGTGGAGGAAAAGAGACAATATGTGGAAAGGGAGCGAGAGAAATGTACGCAATTCATTCGGAGAGTAAAGAAACAGCTGAGATACGTTGAATCACACTTATAGGCGCACGTGTAACGTCGAAAGGTGTTCGCCAACGGTTCTCGGTTTAAAGTCCACCGAATAAAAGGATCTTGTCCCGTGCCTTCCTTCCTTCCTTCCTTCTTCCTTCTTTCAGACGATCCCTTATTATGCTCCTGTAAGCCTGCTTCGAAGCCGGAATTTCAGTTGGGCCCTTCAATCTTCCAAGAGGGAGCTTTTCTAACGCGAGGGGAGCGCATGCCACAAAAAGCGCTCGTTACAAATTTTCATACTTCCATCAGCATCCATCTTTCGCCTTACCTCATCCTCCTTCTGCTTGCCCCGAACGACCCTTCGGTGCGTAACGTACTTTAAATCATCGGCGACAGTAAATGGGTGTCAGCACCGGAACAATAAACGCCTATTTTCGGGTTAACATTGTTTCACATTGTTATCTAGAAATTGTTCTTGTATTATTACAAACTAAATGAAATAATCATACATATTCAATGAGTCAATTAGAAATCAATGAAAATGCTTTTTGTTTATGGACAATAGAAAGCAATTTGTTTGCGCTACATCTGCGAATAATCTTATAGGGCTAGATTCTGGCAAATAACTCAAGGAATAGAATTAAATCTTGAATTACATCGAAAGATCGATTTTACGATTTTGGATCACTCATGTCAATACAAATCCAATGTATGGTCGAATACCAAATTTGATCATTTTTTGCAACCGAGAATGAAGTTTTTTAAATTTTGTTTATAATCCTCGAAAAGCATCGTGACACTTTCACATTTGTTTTACGTATGCGTTATATCATCAATATGAAAAACATCAACGCAATTACGTCATCAGAATCTAGATCACAAATATGGCTCCTTTGTACAAAGATAACAGAGTAAACGTGATCCGAAATGTTAAAGAAACTAAAAATCTTTTTGCCACTGAAAAATACTAGATCCTTATTCTAATATAATTCTAATATATCCTTCTCTCGTTTCTAAGTGAAGTTCTTTACGAAAAGTAAACTGTACATTTGAGGAAGATTCAATAATAAATTCAATAATTCAATAATCTACCAATAAGTATGAGTTTATTTGAACAACTTATATTGGATAATTTACAAAAATGTGGTAAAAGTTGACGTAACTAATTTGATAAAGACGAAATGAATATTGAACTTTTAAAATGTCAACCGATTTATGATCTTTTTTTCATGTCAAATGTTATTCTTCTTCTCCTTATACTACTCTTTAATCTATTTTAGGCTTCATTGCGGTTTTTTTTTTTTTTTTTTTTTTTTTTTTTTTTTTTTTTTTTTTTTTTTTTTTTTTTTTTTTTTTTTTTTTTTTTTTTTTAAGCGCTTAATTGACATTCAATCCTATATTTTAAAAGTATATTCCTGACTGAATTTAGGGAAACTCTATAACTATTAAAAAATACCTTCCCGGCATTCGTTTTTTACGTGTCATGATCATTAATCATCATGATCAATCATCATGAACATGAAAATTATATGTTCATTTTAATTTTTTATATCATATCATTTTAAAAAAATGTTAGAATACCATGACAACCAAATCTATATGTATAAATATTTAACAAAACCGAGAAGAATAAAAATTTAAATAATGCTACACATACATCATCTGCGAACACTTCTACATGAATTTGCAGCATATTGACGGCTGAGCTAGGAAACAAACAATTCACATGGGTTGTTTACTTTCAAGTAGATTGATTCTCAACGGAACTTACCAAAAGTATATACAATTTTACACTGCAAGAAATTTAAACCGAAAGTATATCAGTCCTTAGTTGGCAACACTGCATACCACTTATCAGTTACTCTATGTATAGTAATGAAAGTCAAGGTAATCTAATGTTCTCGATACAACATCTTTATCAAATTTTCAAAAAATAATTAAAAATAATCAATGCGATTATTGAATATGATTCAAAATAGTTCACGATTTCAAGTTTGTAATTAAAACCAAGATCAAATATCGCGGTATGTTTTCTGTGATTTCTGTACTTTAACGGATGGCGCCCAAAAGTTTTGCATCTTATTTTTTTGTTCAAGTTGCATTATGACACATGAAATCAAAAGTCCCGCATGACATTTGCGACGAAAATATAAAGCTTAAAAAATTATCAGTCACGTAAGATCAAGCATTGGAAACGTCAAGATCTGTCTTCTGATCCGTATGTAGCGATCCAAAAAATCCCCTCGCTGAAATCTCTAGATAATCCTAAGATAATAAACGTATATTTGGAATCTTCTTTGAAAATAAGTCACGTTGATGCTGCTCACAATTTCATGCATAAATTTTAAACTAAAATGTTATAAATATTGTTTTTAGTACAATCTTAAACTAATCTTTAATAAGGATATAAATAATTATCAAGTGAATCAATTAAATAATCAATAATACAAAGAAGTATACGAGTAAACATCATGAAAACAATGGATTTATGCAAATTCATTATAAATTATTCATATTTTTTTAAATTGGTAAATCGGCAAAGCAGTCGCCTTAAAAAGTATGAACATCCTTAAAAACGACTGTAAGTTATATTAACACAAATGTCCGTAAACAAACACTTTAGAAAATGACAATAAAATTGTTGTCCACTTTCAAAGCGCGAGTGTGCAGTTTTATATTAATTAAAGGTTCAACAAAATATACAAAATTATCAGAGATAAATATGAAATATTTGTAGCGTATATAAATTAATAAGAAAGTATATTCAGAATTAAAACAGTGATGAAAAAATGTGTAAAGGCAAAACTAAAAAATAGAAGTTTTGACTGGATTTTGGCTGAGACGTTGAACATCCTGATAAAACAAGCAACAGGTATCTCGGCACAAATCCGCAACTAAGTATACTGATGATAATGTTGATAAGTTCACCTAAATTAGATTAAAGGTTTAACGCGACCTTGTCAAGCTTACAGACTTTTGACATTAATCGTCACCTTTCCTTCTCTCTCTCTCTCTCTTTCTCGCTTCTATGTTTCCATGTCATTCTCATTCTCCTACAATTAACAATAAAAATCACGACAAAAGTACAGTACTAATAATACAAAATAAAATAATAACAAATAACGTAGGCTATTTAAATAAAAATAAAATATTGTAGTTATTTTGAAAAAAAAATGTAAAGAAAAAAGTAATGATGATGATGATGAGAATTTTAAGTTTTACTCTTCTTTTCAAAGGATGACATTTTTGGTAGGAATTTTATTGACTTTTTTTCAATTAATAAAAATTACATACATCCTATATGGGACAGAAACAATCTTGTCAAAAAAAGTTACATAAATCCAAATTTAAAATGCAGTGATAAATGTGGGTCGTGACATTTTCTATTTTTAAAGGCAATTCAGTTAGCAAGTTATTTTTTGCCGATGCTTCCGAATGACAGTTGCGGTCAGATCAGACACGCTGCATATTCCGAACAAAGCTTCCTTAAAACTCTGAACCCCTATAACGATGTCGTAAAAGCAAAAATCATTCGGCGGGATAGATATGCAGCGTATATGGTACGACGAAAGCGTATACGCACGTTCTTCCCACTTTCCCGCCAATATCGCATTTATCCGTTTGAAACAGAGAATATACCTGTGCCCCCCTCCTTCATCTATATATTTTCTCTATAAAGCATGACCGAATAAAAAAAAAACCCGTATTCAACGGATTTCAGGAACGTCCAATTTTACTGACTACATTTTAATAAGTATAAGTAATTTGCGAAAACTATTGTCCACTCTTTCAAATCACTTACAATTCCATAAATTACAAGTAGAAAAACCTGCCAATCATTAATAAAATACTATTAATTATTAGTGAATGTTTACTAATTCCATTTGTAAAATTTTCACATTTAATAAATTTTATTTAGTAAAGCTTTTCCGATTTTTGTATAAGTTATCAATTATTGAAATATTTAATAATAAATAATATATATATATATATATATGTATATATATATATATATATAAGGTTACTTATAATTATATTATTATATTTCTATTATGTATAAATAATATATATATAAATAATTATTGGTAATATTATTACTAATCAGTGTATTAATTACTAATTAGTGTATTAAATTTTTATTATTTTTTATATATATTTGAAATATTGATTAGGTCGGCGAATTTTTACTGAACTCTTTGTAATTCAAAATTCTACCGTTTATTATAAAAGTTTACTTAAACGTTCGTAAAACGATAATTAAAAAAAAATTACCATCAAAGAATGCAATGCAGCAATAAAGAAGAATAACATCGGAGGAATTAATAATAATAGCAAATAGGAAACAAATAAAATAACTGACAAAAGAAATAACTGACAACTCAAAAAATTATAACAATTTACAAAAGAAATAATGATCTATTTAAAATTTGACAAACCGATAAGGTTTAAAAAATTACCACAACAGATTAAAATCAACAACAAAAAATGTCTAATTTTAAAAATGTGAGAAAAAATCATATAAAAAGAAATATCGAAAAATCGTCAGAAAATGCATTAAAAAGACATGATATTAAATACCATTATGTATCATGATCATCAATCATCATGATCAATCATCATATATATGAAAATTATATGTTCATTTTAATTTTTCATATCATATCATTTTAAAAAAATGTTAGAATACTCTGACAACCAAATCTATATGTAAATATTCATCAACAAAACCGAGAAGAATAAAAATTAAAAATCATTCGTCCCACTTAGCACTGAACGTCAGTTATTCATCCAATTTTCATCCATTCGTCTATGGACGAAAATTGGACGTACATTGGACGTACATGAATGTACGAATAATAGGCCTCCAGATGCATACATTCATTAATGTAGGTCCAGTTTTTGTCCATATTTATATTTAGAAAGTTTGTATGTGCAATGACGTAAATTGGACATCTAATGGACATATTTGTGTTTGAGTTTGACTTCATGTAAATATTTTACGACCTACTGAGAACAAACGTCAAAAAATAAAGTACAAGTGCACATATACTTGAATTCTTCGTACTGCATATTTATAAGTATATAACATATAGATATATACCGTTAGAAAAATGAATGTATATACTGTACATTAAATGTACATGCATGAAATGTCGAGATATTTTTGACAGTGTGAAGCAAGTAAAACTGTCAAAGAATAATATTGTAAAAAAGTGTTTTTTTTTTGCATCCATATGTCCCTACTTATTCTCCGATGAATATAATTCACAATGTATGTACGTAAAGATTAACTACACAATCTCGGGGAAAAAAATACCCACTCTCGGCCATTTTCATTTTAAACCAGCGACTTCCTGCAAAAACATATTGGCACACATTCTTAACAGTGATTTATTACATTGACATTTGCGCAAACGCACAAATCAGGTGAATCGAGACTTTTTCTTGGATCTGGTTCAATGAATGTTAATTCCCGAAGGCAACTATAATAAAAATGTCGGTATAAGACGTCGAATCATTGAATCCAATATCGCTCCTTCTGGAAACTCATTTTACGGTTGATTAACCTTCAGTTTTGTGGATTTCGCAGGCGAAAGAGAATCCAATGTGATTTGTCTCCTTTAACGGGTACACGTGTGGGGAATATGGGAAGTGCCCACGCGCCATTGGCCCGACTGAGAGAGAGACAGAGAGAGAGAGAATCCGGGCGAGACGACGAGGGAAAGAAACCCGGGGACGCTAAAGTCCGCTAATTAATAGGAATGCAGCAGATCCGAAATGGCCTGTAGGCTCTAAAACTGAAACTATTCGACTCGGCGTTGGCCGCGCGCCGCGTTCTAAGCTTACCGATCAAATTTATTGCGCCGAGCGATCGCTAACGAGAACCTCGAACGATCCGGGATAATCGCGAAATCAAGATCCGCAATATGCTGTGTGAAGGTGCAAATAGCCTTCGAATGCCACAAATCAGAGGCAACGCTCGTCTATCAATCCATGTAAAAATTGATTGCCAAAACATCCATAAAATTGCTTCCAGTTGCTGTAACTGGTATGTTTCATATTACCCGGAGTAATTACTGAATTGCAATGCGCATGTACGATTTCCTAAGACATAAAGAAATACTCTATGAATTTAGAGGTGTACTTTAAGAGCGTGTTTTTTTTAGACGTAACTAAATTCAGTCTGCCCAAGGATATACTTATTGATTCACTTTCGCTGTATGTATGTAGGCTGTGTCACCATTGAGAGTAATGTAGGATTGCCATATATTGTTTACCGCTTACCAATAAGTTTCTGCAATTTTGATTACATTTCGATAGAACTCGACCCGAAGAAGACGTGTTAGTGTTAATCGCATTATACTATCGAGGACCGCACCTGAAAGAGCACAAGTACGTCCAATGTACGGATCATCATCTTCATTAAACTTTTTTCAAAAAAATTTACCAAATTGATAAACTCGTAATACTGATAATCCCAACAAAGAATCTTGAAATACTGAATTATAGCCAGCACAAAACTATATCAAGTCTTGATTCAAATTACGATACTCTCAATACATCCCGAATTATGCCGGAATCGTGCCAACGCCGTGAAGGGGCATTTAAATTTCAATGCGTCTCAGTGAACACATGTCGAAAAACTCGTCTTAAATCACGATGTTCAATACCAACTTTATCTCCTATTCATCAGCAGGTGTATGGACTGCGTAACTATTTACTATTTAGCGCGTGCCCGTGTATTTCCGTTTGAATCACTGAATATTGTTAGAAGATCCGCCGGATAGAATCGCGTCGGCATGATGCACCTCGGGACCTCTTGACTGAACAAAACGAACTTCTCTCACCCTTCTGGGCTTCTTTTACAAACTCCTTCCCCCTTGCTCGCTTCTAGTTCCGAGGTTACGTGGTCTTTGAAATGAAAAATCGATAATGCAGGTACATATATACGCCGGCAGATGCTATGGAAACCGGTGGACGTTACAAAGAGGTGAACCTGCTTTGCATACAATTAGGAAAAGATTTTTTTACTTCATTCACCAAATGAGCTAGTTTTTGTATAAGCACGGAAGTTCGAAGTCATTTAAAGAATGGAACATTGAACAAATTGTTAACATTTAAAATATACATTTTTTAAGGACAATCATAATTCGTCGCATTGCTTCGAAACGAAAATATTTCATTAAAATATAATTTTTTACTTTTGTAATAAAGTTAGAGAAGACCACTTCCAATTATCGTTTGTGTTAAAAAATGGTAATGTTATAATAGAAATAATTTAGCGATAAAAATTTAATATTGTCAAATTGAACGAGGCTATTAGTAAGTGTTGCCCTTTTTTCGGTACCAGTTAGTTACTTGTAGAATTATCGACGATGTTAATTGCAATTGGCAAAAAGCCCAACGGCAAAGTGCAATCGCGAGTATCAATTAATTCGAAAAGTATTGCGATCTTTCTTGATCCCTGTGACTTTAACTCGCACAAAATACGTATATCGCGTTTAATGCTGACGTCGGGGTGGTCCGTCGCACGCGTGTCTCGGTGTTACATGGATTTCTATCGATTTCAAAGACGCACGTGACAGTGCACGCAGCAATAAGCACGATTTCACATCGAGTCTCGGTCCCCATTAGCTATTAACTACATGGATATGCATATGAGCGAATCGCCAACTTGTATCGGTCACCTTAAAGAAATGTTATTTGATGCAACATCCAGACGATATGTGCTGATGTGGCATTATCACCAGAAAATAAACATTTAAACTATCGTAGCAACTAATATTAAAGTAGATTACATGGTTTATTCTGTTTTATTTTTACACAATTCACATTTTTCGTACTGTTTAGCAAATGTGTATACTACTTTGACCCCATATTTAGTGCAATTTAGTTTTGTCACCCCATACATATGTGAAATACTCAATGCGTGTACTGGATGTCCAAGACAATGAGTCATTTTTGGTCATCATTGATTGGATATTTTATTCAGTTTCATTCAGAGTTGGAACACGAGTACGTGCATTGTAAGACCAAACTCAGTACTTTCATTGGACGTCCAGTGTACGTCTATTGTGCACATATAATGTTTGTACAATGGACGTGCAGTGGATGTTCAGTGGACGTAAACATAAATAGGTTTTCCGGCGGACAAAAAGAGGATGCACATTGATCGAATAGACGAAAATTGAATGACTTACGGACGTCCAATGCTAATTGAGTAAGCCAAACTTAACTGAATATCTTATAAAACATAAAAATAGACATATTTCGAACTTTTAATAAACTTTATTAACAGTGCTCTTATTGTATCTTAGCGATGTCAATAATTATACTTGGTTCTTTGTATACATATGTTCATAAAAGTGTATACATGGATTATAGCCAAAAGTCAACATAAACTTTGAAAATTCATGTAGAACTCGAATTTTTCGATGTTAAATGTTTTTTGGATATCTCGTTACCACTATATTTATCTTAGATATTCGCTATATATATGCAGATAAATCAATTCACAAAAGATAAAAAACGGAACGTTAATCTACTTGAATACCGCATAATCCACGACCTAGGATAAGAATAAGGTTTCTGAAAATTCAGAAAATCTTGAACCCTATGCAAAAAGGAATGACAATCCGTCTTTCCATATAAATGTGAGCGGTGATCTCAAGCGCTCGCGCGAGTATCACGTGTCCTAATTTTAGCGCGATTCTCGTCTGAGTGAAATTTGCGAACACAATCGCTCGTCTCGTAGCATCGCTCAATGTCGGCAGCTACAAGACGCAATAGCCAAAACGCCTTTCCGCGCGTCGACGACAAAGACGCTGAAAGCTGCAAGACACCCGCAAAGTTCGGAAGATTGCATAAGGTAAACTCGGCCCAACAAAACCTAAAGCTTCTATGGCTTTGTCCAAGAAATATTGGTGCTCTTAGAACGAATTTGACAATACCAGCTGCAATAATGCATAGAGCTGACGAAAATGAATCGGAAGAGGGATAGAAATTAAGTTATTTCGATATAATCGATGGAGAGATTTGTTGCGAATCAGAAGTGTTATCAGACAATTAAATAATTTGAATTTATTATAAAACGTTAAATACAATATTCTTCTGGATGCAAAATAGTCTACAATTCTTTCCAATAAGCAAACAAAGTGATGCAAATCAAATCACAAAGTTATAAATACACCTATCGTAACTTGTAGAATTTCAAAATAGATGTTTGTCGACGCCACAATAAGTGTAGACTTCGTAATTCGTTTTACGGCAATGAATACGGCATATTTAGCAGATGAAGAGCAATAGGATCAAAGACCGTAATCTTCATAGTCTTCACTCATTGTCCTCAAGCAATAATTGTCCTGCACTTTGCTACGCTGCTATATTAATTATGGACGACGTCTGAGAATGTCTCCGGATTGGCCATGCGTAGCCACTGGACTCCGCCTGTTGTAATTTATACGTCCATTATGAAAATCTACGCGCACTTTCTAAGTGTACATTCTGTCACTGTTATTGTGTCTCGCGCGCGGATTTATATCACCCTATCATCAAAACACGAGAATACTAGACAGAATTATTTCATTTTGTAATAATAAATTTCAATTCATTGTATTTAGTATTTCACTAATCACATATATGAGTTTATGAATATTTTAATTATTTATATACATTTATTATATATATATTTATTTATTTATTTATTTATTTATTTATTTATAAGAATTGTAAAAATGTTTTAAAAAACTTAAGGATCAGTTTCCAAACTTTTCTTTTTCACATTTACAACGATTAATGCAGTTGATATTTAATTTTTCTAAACTTAAATATCAAAATTAATATTTAAATTTAAATAGAGATAATCCATCTGGATTATTTGTAATACAATTTCGAAATGCATCATATTGTTTTTTTACTACAGAACTGTATAGTGGAAGGTAATTGAGCCTCTCTTCGAATGCATGCAAAGAATGCAAATACCAGGGTTTACGCATTGTACAATTCGAAAAGATTCGAAGGAAAATTGTAAGGAACCATTGACTTGCACTTGAATGTTGTTAACATGCACTCGACTATCCTGAGGATATTATCTTCAATCAGTGCAGACTGTCTGCCTACGCATTCCGAGAAAACACATTAGTGACTTGTACGCACTAGAGAGACCTCGTCTATTTTCACAGTGGCAAGGATAATGTAAATGCAGGAATTTATCGCGATCTGTCGCTGTTCATTTCAACGTTATTTTGAATTATCATAAAAATCATGTACAATAAGTACGATGACAATAATTTTTTTTTTCTATTTTATATTCCCTTCTTTTATTGAATTTTATCACGATTGTATATGCATATAACCATTATTATTGATCGCAAGTAATTTCACCAATTCCATTGTCTTTTCCACGTTACAAGTTATTGTATCATAAGAATTCGTTTTCCAGTATGTTAGCAAATTTTCATCAGATTTTCGATGGTATATATCAATTTATTTCCCTTTCTTTATTTTTGTAAATGTAGATCCGTCACATTGTATTTCTTATTATCCATAGTTTAGATCATCTTAATCAAGAATTTAATAATGTTTCAATCTAAGGATGTTACGATTTGGATTATTAAAATTTTATCTGAAACTTTTTTTATTTTAATATTTTATAGAAACTATTTAAATACCTGTATACTAAGTTTATTATTTAAAACTTAATAATTACTAATTGTAAGTTATGTACGATGCTCACCAAGAATAGATGATATTCTGGGACAATCTTAAGGAAATTATGTGTGTTTAAAAATTTTACGTTTATTACTGAAAAATATTTATTAATGTCGCATCGCTCATTAAAAAAAAAGGCACTTTCATTAAAAAGACATTTCATTCAAAGTTATATTTTTAAGTTATTTAACGATGGTAAAGCAATTTATTTTCAGCATTTATTTCGCAATCGTATATGGATCAAAAATCAAAATGAAATCTGAATGGACGATTGCGGTTAGTAGTGGATTTCTCAACAAGTAAGGAACACTCGGCACCTTATGCCTCGAGATTTAGTGCAGGAATTCTTCGGGTATTAATCTATCCTTATCCCATAGATAGATCACATTCGATAGAAATTTGCGGAGAGTCGAGGCACGACAGACATCTCACACATCTGCTCTTTCTCCGCCCTCCCTCGCCGTTTTGCTTTTCTCTCTTTCTGCCTCGCGCGCGCTTTTTCTCTGTCTCGTTCTCTTCACCTTTGACCCCTTCCATTACCCAGTCTATTTTAAACTTTTGTCATTCATGGATTTAATGAAATAAAAAATATCACTTAACAATCCTGCAAATGAGATCCAGTTCTAAATAAAGGTCCATTATATCACTAATATAATTAGCGACAATATAACGAATCCACTTGACGTATACCTCGCTCTAAATATGCGATCGATAAATACAATTATTTACAGTACGCTCCCCTATTTGTCTCGTTTATTGATAGACTAAAGCTTGAAGGCACTGTCCAAATGTATATTTTTACACATTTATTTCATTTATCGCAAAACGTGAAGAAGGTAAATGAAATTGTCATTGAATTTATAATATCATTGTCAAAATTAAATCATTTTATTATAATATCATTGTCTTAAATGTCACTTAAACGGTACAAAGAAAAAATTGCCAATCAGATATCGAAATTCCTACAACTACATTTAAAATTTAACTCAACATGAGACGGTCTGAATCTTTCCCTAAAAGACGAACAGTGACTTATTTTTATTTGACTTCGCCATTGCATTCTCGAATGAATGATTAGTGCCTTTATGGATGTAGATAGAAGCACAAATCGCAGAATGAACCACTCCTAAATATGATCCACGTTTTGAATATTATGTCACTGCTTAAAATCATGTAGTAATGACACAAGTCCAACTTGATACGGTGTATCGTCAAGATTCGAATGCACTCGACATGGTAATTTCATGGTAACTGAACAATGGAAATAATTAGGATACTCTTTAAATTTCCTGGGCTGAACATTCAGCAACTCTTTTAAAAAAGAACATTTTTCACTCTTTTGAAGGAAAATTTCACTCCTTTTACGTTGGTCATTCCAACGTAATCCCTCTTTTAAAAGAATGGCTTAATCTTCACTCCATAAAATTTAAAGAGTATGAAGGTATGTGTTTCTCAACAGACGAGAAAACAATACATGCGAAGAGGATGTTACGGATTAAGAGGTGCGTCTTTCGTATTTAGAGGGATTATATCATTCTAAAAGAAATTATACCTGCTAAGAGTACCTCCATTGGATGGCCCTTGTATGTCCAGACCGAATTTCAAGATGCCCATATTGGACATTTAATTTACGTCATTTTATACGTATACAATAGACGTGTAATGGACTTGCGGATATACAATGAACATGAAAATAAATAGGGTTTTTAGTATTCATATAAGTCTGGACGTCCATTGTCCGTACGTATCTGGACATCCAGTGGACATCGAGTGCTAATTGGGTATGTAAAGTATTGTAACAGACCAATCTTAAGTAAAACTGATACTATTGATAATGCAAAAGGAACATAAAATTATGAAAGACAGCTAGATTCATCTTAAAAAAAAATTTAAAGATTAATAATGACATTTCATAGAGCGTCACAGCTGATTTCTGCGTTTTATTTGTAATAGTATACAACTCAAGTGGTTCCGTGAAGAGGAACATCAACGTCTCAGCACAGGCAATCTTCGTATCCTAGTATTGTATGGATTCCCAGAATCGATAAAGGTTCCGCTAGCGGTGACAAGTAGTTGATGCCCTTGCGAATCTCCTCGTAATTATCTGAAATTTGTAACCATCGCGTATATAAACATGTCGCGGTGACCCGAAGGCAGTAAAGGCACACCGACATAGCACATGAAGCCTTTTCGTTGTTGTCGGCCACTCTGTGGCTAAATTAGTCGGCGTGCAGAAAATCGCACGATCTATTCTGTCACGCTGCGTTTTCTTTCCTCGTGAACCCGCGACCGTCCCGAAATAATTGGCAAAAGAAAACCCTGGAGTACCAACCATTCCCGACGGACAATGTAAATTATTCGAGTTGGCGGCGGCGTGGGGCGCGCGCACGCTCTCAACCGTCAACCGAAGAAACGAAGAGGGCGACGGGACGAACGACCCATGCGACGTCCCACGAAAATCCCATTAAAACGAATGAAATGAAAAATGAATACCAGCTATCTTATATACGGTGGCTTTCAACCTTAAACAAATGATCGAGTACTCGCTTCTTCACACTTTACGCAGGCCCTACGAAAGAGACGGACAATGGAAATAGTCTAAACTCATATGTCTAAGAATCATTGTGTTATTATTTTGTAATTGGGGAAATCGCGAATCTTCACGTTTTTGGACTGACAGGACATGAATTTCTAATTTTGTTACAAAAATAAACCGGGTACAAATATACAGAAATATTGTCTTTCGTGATCAACTATTTAGATCAATAAAGATGATAATCCTGACAACGTGGACCTCGTTGTAACTAGGATCTGGTCATTAACCTTCAGAGGATGGGAAGTTGGGATAATCCCTTTATGAAAATTCATAAAAAGGGTAAAATGTCGGCCATGAATTAGGTTGAGACAGAAATTATACGTTCTTGTTTAAAGCGCTGATCAGGAAAAGATATTTGCAAGGAATACCCGATTAGCGTGTAATGACGTTCTCAAGAATAGCTTGGTCGACTTTTAATAAAGTTCAGAATTTAAGATGATGCATGTAAGGTACGATCATTTCACAATTTACAAATAGGATAATGAAAGTAGTGACAAGGGGTATTAATAAAACAATTGTAGGACCGACGGCGCCGACGGAATGACAGTAACTTTCGTCCATCGCGCCGAATCACATGCTTCGAGTAAATAAAGAAGGAGCGCGGAGGTGTTCGAGAACATCACAAAGAAAAACGTAAAAGAACGAAGCGAAAGAATAGTATGCGTGCAAGACAGATAGAGAAAGAGTGAGGGAGAGAATTCAAGCGAAGCTCGAGATCAGAGGGCGGTATCGCACGCGTGCGCGCAAGTGAGCGGGTGCGAGAAGTAAAATAAAAAAAGAGGAAATGAAATACTTCTCGTTTTGCGGCGAGTCGTCGCGTATTGTATGCTTCCCCTCGCGTCGCCTTCTTTGCGGTAGTGCGAGATAACTTACTTTGTCTCGGGCACTGTATAAATTACAGGCAAATAATAGTGACCGCGACGCGGCGCTTCTCTCTCTGCTCCTTTCCTTTCTTGCCTCGGGTCTTATAACTTATAAGCGCAATTGAATGGGCACCGGTAGTGGCTAAGCCGTCCTCATATTTTAGTTTCCCTTTTGTACCTTTGCATCTTCCCGAGGGCCTATGCGACTCCTCACGTTTCGATCCGTTTCGGATCACGTGTGCGAAATCCGTGCTGCAAATGTGCAATTCTAGATTAATAAATCGACCAAAGTATCACTCCCGACTCGGCCTTCCTGGAAGTGGACGCGGTTATTTACTTTACCTTATCTCATTATATTAAATCCACCCAGAGATGTGCAATGTGCGTATCGAGATTTATTACGGATTGCGATATATGCAGGTCGTTACCATTCCTTTCGTATTTATAGTTCTTATCCGATACACGCTGGTATTACATCAATTATTGTCACTCTACTTTTTTTTATATACTCTGATATATATATATCGCAATCAAGGCACTATTATTTTCATATGTAATATATACATCTTAGTTGTGATGTGAAATGATTTGGAAATAGAAAACAATCAGAAACTTTTTTTATTTGTGATCTAAACTTGGAGGTTTGATGAGAAAAGATCATATGAATTTTCATCCCAGTCATTAAATTCAGTAGTTGAAAAAAAAAACTGTTCATGTCGATTTACATGATTTGGTACAAACTGTCAATTACAAAACGGTTTAGGTCGCGAATGTCCAATGTTCACAAGCTTTATCCACTAACATCGATCATTCGATCAATAACGTACATTACCCTAACTGAAGGCTACCCTGTAAACACCAAAAGAAGCAATTATGTAACATTTACGTATAATTGTTACGTATTATGTAAAGGTAACATAATTGCCCAATTAGCACTAAACGTCCATTGGATGTTCAGGTATGTACAAATGGACTTCTGCTATACGTCCTCGACAGTAACAACTGGGCATACATTGGACTTCATTGTACCCAGTCTGGACCTTCAATGGACACCTAATCTACTGAATGTTAATTTTAATGTAAAGGTTACATAGTTGTTTCTGAGGCATCAGTCCCTAACCCCTTCCAATCTCGCAGTGGCTCTTCGTACTCGCAATTGAGATGGATTCCAGAAGATCATGGTTTTGTTGCAGAATATGCTCCTGATCAAAGAAGGTATTACGTCACTGATAATCCATCATTTCTTTGACAACTTCATTTCCCCGGAACGACGTATCCGGATACTGGAAAACTGGGACATTCACTACATCCTGAAGTGGGGATTACGCAGATAACAATACTGACCTATAGAGACAAATAAAAACATAGTAGTACTTATGAAGCTTTAATATCATAATGAGCAATCATAATATCACAATGAGCAATCGTTAATAAGTAATCAAAAGTTGATTGATATTATGAAGTGTCGTAATAGTTTTATACGCAGCTGAACAGATTCGAACACTTGGACAACACCCATTTCGGAAAATGCGTTTCGATAATAATTAAACAACACGTGGAATGTACGAATCGTAAATTAATATAGCTAATTCAATGCAATTGGTTTCAAATCAAGCAAATATGTAACAGCATAGACTAATTTACGGGACTTTTTGGGCGCTTTCAAATAAAAATGTACCTATATTATAAGAATTTAATTAACAATAAATTAGCTATTCGAGACATTCTATCGGGAACAAATAAATTACAAATCGAACGTAACAAATCCAATTTCCTTCATATAAAATGAAGTTTAGACCGCAGTAAATCAGTAGGCGTATTCGTGAAACTGTACAATAAAGTGACCGGCGCAGCGGCACGAGTCTGGTTAATGCCGCGGCAAGGCGATAGAAATATAATTGAAAGATCGTCTTCCTTAAAAAGATATGTGATTCATTCCCGGCTGCGGAGCGATTTGCGGCGGGCACGATCGTGCCGAGATCGAAATAGATCTTCCGACCCACGAACCTTTCGCGGTTACACCGCACCGGTCGGTTAATCACTTCGTCTTCGACGCAATTATACCAAGTGGGCGATATCGGCGAGCAGGATCAGCTGCTCACGAAGGCGTGTACTGGGAGCTTCTGTTCTGGCAGACTACGTATATATATGCAAGATCTTCGTGTCGCGGAAATCCGCGCGTTCTTCGATACTAGTTGACTTTCCTGAAAACTATTCTTATTTTACCTGTCTACAATGAGAGAATTTCAAATTCTAATATACGAACGCGAATGTCCAGAGAAGGGAGTCGCTTTCCTACACATATAGTATCGTGGTATTGGTTGTAACACAACTTTGAAGTACAGCAATTTTCATTCTTCCTGGTTACAACTTCAGTAACATCTTTTTTCTGTCATCGAAGCTTCGTAATATAGTGGCGTGTATAATGGATGGAAACAAAAGAATTGTAATAGATTCTGCTATACTTAGAAGAGAAGAGAAATAGTAGGAAATTGCGATATCCTTGTTTTTAACGTCACATCACTGTCCAGTTATTCAATTAGCTTCTTAAATTAGAAAGACAATACAAAAGATACATAGCATCACATTGGGACCACTGGAAACGTAAGGTGCTTAAATAATATTGATATCTTCAATTTTTAACCGAAATTCATTCTTCAGTTTCTATTTTCTTCCAAATCCGAAAAATAAAGACGAAAAAGTTGAAACCAAGCGAGATGACGGTAGACAACTGTCCATTTCACGCCCTCCGTGGGCCATTTGCCACTTCTCCTTCCTTAAGGCATTATCCCTTATAAACTCGTCTTTCTCTTCTGATGTTACCATCAGATCGGTATTATGAGCACGTGCTTAATTAATGCTCTGGATTATTTACCATCGAAGCGGCACCTCTGGCTTAGCGCAAGACGTGGAATAATTATAATTGGACGTTGTTCGTTTGTAGGCGGATCGAATAGGTTCGCGAATTCTTATTGCATCTCTCGAAGTCTCGTTGTCTTAGATATAAAGAACCGTTCAACCGGACCTTCGACGGCTTTCTCGGATTACGTTCGAAACTGCAATTCATTTCTTTCCACTTGTTTCATTTTCACTAGGTTTGTCCTTTTCGAAATAGCCAATTATAACAAATTTTGTTGTCGTATCGAACATGCGCGGTACATAAGGCGGAATGTTCAACGTTTAAGCTGGCGCGAAATACCAATTTCTCAGTTCCTTGCGTATTTCTGGCTCATTTTCAATACCAGCCGCAGTTATTTAGCGACAATCTTAATTGCAATCGCAATCATAAGTATAGTATTATCTTTTAAAGCGTTAGTTACCGCGTCATCGGTTTCTGTAATTATTTCATAACTCTTAAAGCAGAAGTGCGCTTGAAACCAATAATGGTCGTTTATTGCTACTGTACTGGTGTTACGTTACCAGATACGTACTGGATCTGTTTCTTTTCGCGTGTTTTAATCTGGCGATAAGAGAACAGAAATGCACCGTTGTCTAATTATGATTTTTCAGTTCAGGGCAAAGTCCATTTGAGAAAAACGCAGCCAAAATGTCGTATCAATCAATGTACTTATCAATGTGCTAAATCAGGAAATATATTAAATGACAGTGTTTTGAAAGAAAAAAGTATCGTGGAAGGCGACGTATCCTGGAAGGTGAAGATTGTTGATGCGGAAGTGTTGTTGAAGATAGAGTGTTCTAGAAGGAAATGTCCCTTGAAAAACATATGTGCCCTGTGAAACAAAATGTCCTGGAAGATACAAAATAATGCAAACAATAATAATAACATTTATAAAAACCGTGTGTTAGAGAATTGTCGAAAACCAATTAACACAAATGTCGGAGGTATTAAACAGTTAAAAGATAGACTAATAACAATAAACTTTTTTTTTGTCAACTCATTTAATTGTTGAAGAGGGCCATCGTATTGTTTGAAACTTCAATTAATAGTCAAGAAATTAAATGCAGCTGAGTATAATGAACATAATAAAATGTAGCGAATTATATAATTCTCTTATTTTATTCAAACTTTAGACTATAATCCCAGCCTCGAAAGACGAACAATATATCGCCTCGATGTCGTCGGCGCACGTGTCGATGCTCGCACCCCGGGTGTGCATAATCGCACATACGCCCAATACGTAACAGCCGAAGCATGCATAATGTGCGTTAGCGCTAAATTTACCGCACTCGGGCTGCTGCACGAGCGAATGGCACATCTAGTTCCACAGGCGTGGGAGTCAGTCTCTCACCTTCACCCCCTCTATATTACAGTTACGCAATAAGACCGTGTGGCACATCGACGTAGAAGATGACGTTACCACTTGACCGGCGATTTGTTATACGCAACCTTACGCGATGAATAATTGCCTCTCTGTCCTACCGCTCCGGGACGGATTAAGAGACGCTCTTCCCCGAGCGTCTGTCGGCGACAACGGAATCGTTTCCGTCCTTGCGACGACCAAGTCGACGACGCATCTTCATCATAAGACACATTCGCGGAACTCCCACGCTTCGTCTCGCGTGATTATGTCAGTCGGCAACGCGACGCACTATAACATCTCATTTCTGCACATTTGAAACGAGATATGACTGGCCCTCTAGGAGCTAATTTCCTCCTGGACAGTGTGTCACGTATTTCGCTCGCTACGTCCCACAAAATTTTGATCCGCTATCTGGTTGATTTTCATTCGGACAGGAAAGAGTCAATTTCTATACGTACAACAAATCTTATTTCATTTATTTGTAAAACGAATTGTTTTAAAGGTGTATAGCCCCGCGTGGCACAAATTGCTAAATGTTGAACTGTACTCAACGTCAGATAAAATCATCAGTCTTTCAGAATACTACTTGTGTGCTACGGGCGACTTTCTCTCGCAAAAATATGACGTTTATATAAAAGTTGTGGGTGGACAAGAAACTATACTAATTACATATGTATATATTATATGTGAATAAGCCAGTTGTGCTGATAGCTTTACCACAAGCTGTAGCGCATCCTCCAGAAATACCCTCCAGAAACAGGTATATATCTGGACGAATTCTATTTTTAAAGTATTATTAGAAAACAAAAGCGATGGTGGCATAGTGACTATGGCAGTAATCCACACTGGACATGGGAAGAGTTGAAAATTTTTCTTTTCATTGTGTTTTCGAAATTTTTGTATTTGATTTCATTTTAGCATTGTCTTTTGCAAGGACATTTACAAAAGTCCCCCTATAAGGACCATGTTGTCTAAGTAAATGTCCTTGTATATGATATAATAATATCATAATATATATATATATGAAGTCCTACAAACCTCATATATAACATATGTTTAGATATAATAGTATAAACTGAAGTGCAATATTTGATACAATTTTAATTGTTTGACCCACAACTTTTTTTCACTACTAACGATCGTTATTATGTACTCAATGCAACGGATTATTTATGTACGTGCACCGCAATAAATTCTTATCGTACCATGCATGTATAGAATTATAGCACTTTTTCCACCTAAGTGGCCGGCACACCTTTTTTCGAGCGCTTCACCTGGCGTCTGCTTATCACTGAAGATATCCTTCAACGGATGCGCTGCACCATGCCATCGAAGTCACGATTAACTCCCCCATTGCCCCTACTCTCTTCTCTCCCTCTCTTTCTCTCCCTCTACTTTTCTATTGCTCTCATTCTCGGTAGATTCTAATAGAGTTCCAATAATAGCTTCAGGAATGTTGCTGTTAAAATAAGTCCAAATATCATACAAAAATGGAACAATGATAAAATTACTTCGAAGCTAATGGAGGCGTGTCTGCATCTTTGTCGCGTTCGCCCCTCTCTCGTCAGCCTCGTAAAGGGACTCGACGCTTCTCTCTCTCTTTCTCCTTCTTTCTCTTTCTCCTTTATTCTTTCTCCCTCGCTTCACAGAGACCAGCGTTGTTCTCCTAATGGGCTGTACATTTCTTCGTCTGCTTTCACAGCCAGCTGATTATGACATGTCGGTCGCGTTTGCGGAGTCCGCGCTTCGTGCTTCAGGCACCGGAACGTCATTTGCCCGACTAATGACTCGCGGACACTTAGCTTGCCTCTTCTCGCCACGAGACAGCCATGCCGAGGTGCTCTATTTAAGACGACGGAATCACAAAGAGCCGGTATCAGTGCGTTATACGTCTTACCGACAGTTTCTGATGAAATTATTTAAAAATCCGCTAAATCATACGTCGTACGCGTGCAAAGCGCGATGTTATCGGAACGCCTTCCCCGGTGGTCCGACATTTTGGCAGTTATTAAATGATTTATGCTGCACACTCGTTTCTTGAACAATTCATTAGTAGCGGGAATACGAGAAACGAGAAATAATCACAAAATGACAGAGAATACGGACATGAACGTTGGATTCTCTATGTATATCAGAGGTTTACGGATAAATATAGAGATAGATAGATTTGATATAATCAACCCTACAAGATTAAATTTTTGTTAATTTTCTTTATTTTCATTGTAATAAAAACGAAACCTTAGGCATTATTATAATACTGGAAGCTATACATGTACGAATTTCATGCTTTCAAGTGGCGGATCGCCCGACAAACATTTAACTGTTGACAAGTTTGCAACGTCTTATAATAGAGCCCATCAGTTCGGCATACTGGCAACTGAATATACCAATACCAACGATTACTATTTATATCTACCACGCATTTACATATATACGTTAACCACCGACTCAACACTCGCCACGCTTATACGCATCCATGAGCACGACAGGTGATTGCTCTGGAAATTTTGTCTCTCCACTGGCAGTGAGGGAAAACAACAATTTTCTGCAAGAATATATATTTTTTTTTTACGATCATCACTGAAAGTGCAGACAGATAATTGTCACAGTGTGGCCAAGTTTCATTGTAAATATGGCAGATGGACTTTCGTGAATTTCCGCAAATAAGTTATACAGTGTACTATTTTGATGATTTCTGCACTTGCTACACACGAATGAATACCTGAACCGACAGCATGTCCGTCTATTAATTAGTCAACAAATTAAGTTAGATTTAGATGTAGGTACGAATAGTGGGATTTCTATAGGAGAAGTTACAGCTATTCGCACTACTGTCTATATTCGATATGTATAAGACTGGAAAAATATACAGTTTTTATTATACTTTTTGGTTGAATACATCAATAGTGTGTATATATGCGATTATTTTTAGCTATAAGCATAACGACATGATTTACTTCTTTTATATATTTATAAAATATTCATCGTACTTTACTGTAATACTCTCAATATTCATTAGCCCTATAGAGCTTCATTATAATTTATAATAAATCACAACCTGTGACGAATTGGGTACTGACTACCTAAGAAAATAAAATAACAATCTCAAACCCTAGTAGAAATTTTAAACAGGCCTGGCCAGGCAGGATATTAAACTCTGTTTATTGAAAGCAGGCCCTGGACAGGCCAAAGTTTCTACCAGGAAAACGACAACGGGGGGCGTAGCTCAGATGGTAGAGCGCTCGCTTAGCATGCGAGAGGTACCGGGATCGATACCCGGCGCCTCCAAAATAATTTTTTTCTTTGGTTAATTATAAAGTTTATTTGCACGTAATTTGGATAAATTGTACAACAAAAATTACGTTAAAACATTAATATAGATAAATCAATATCAAAGTACTCTGTAGATTCAGGTACACGGAAAGGGCGAAACACGACTCATTACTGTCTAGACAGCACTGGTTACTGTCCGGCCGGCACGCAAACATTTTACTTCAACTCGCTATAACATTGTCAATTTTGATAATTTTGAAACGAATGAAAAACGAAAATGATCATTAGAGTTTTCCGCATCTAACAAAGAAAGAAAAAACGATATATCTCAATAACGTTTTCAATTTTTGTCTGCTCAACTGCAAAATATACGGTTTTATACATTCAAGTGCTTCGTTTATCGAGCGAATTTCAAGCATCCGAAAATTTTCAGCGAAAAAGTTGTTCATTAAGGCATGGAGAAGTCACCTGGAATTGCTTTAATAGTTTATAAGCAATGAATGTTTAAAGTTGGTATCGCCCGGCGGCATGTGATCGCGGCCGACTCGCCGACGCGTCGCGACAGGCATGTGCGCACATAACCAACTTTATATATTTTGCAGTTGAGCAGACAAAAATTGAAAACGTTTTTGTTTATTGAGATATATCGTTTTTACTTTCTTTGTTAGATGCGGAAAACTCTAATGATCATTTTCGTTTTTCATTCGTTTCAAAATTATCAAAATTGACAATGTTATAGCGAGTTGAAATAAAAAATGTTTGCGTGCCGGCCGGACAGTAACCAGTGCTGTCTAGACAGTAATCAGTCGTGTTTCGTCCTTTCCGTGTATATGATTTTCTTATATTTAAGAAACTCTGTTAAAGAATACAATCACCGAATAGGGGGCGTAGCTCAGATGGTAGAGCGCTCGCTTAGCATGCGAGAGGTACCGGGATCGATCCCCGGCGCCTCCAAGATAAATTTTTTTTTTGTTTGTTAATTGTAAGGTTTATTTTCACGTGATTCGTATACATTTTATTGCAAAAACTAGGTTAAAATTTTAATAGATAAATCGATAATAAATAACACTTGTAATATTTAAAAAA
>JAPYZR010001524.1:0-20963 GCA_030522945.1 Trichopria nigra
GTGCTGAATACGAATCTCGTGTCGTTTTTTCAAAACTAAAAATGGGGGGGTTTTCGAGGTCGCTGATTGTGAATCTGATGTCGGTTTTTCAAAATTAAATTTCGCAATGTGTAATCAGGGATTTTTATAGCTGGCGATTCGAGGACGCGATATTTTGGGGTATCGTGGAAAATTGCACTCGGTTTTCATGTGATAATGGTGATTAAAAATGGTTTCTTTCTAAAAAAATCACGTTTTCTTTCATAAAATATGCCGTAACTTTTTTTGAGTGAACAATAACCAAATTTGGGCTTCGGAATCTGAAAGAGGGATCATTTTTACGTCGGAAATGGGTTTTGAAAAATTTTTAAACTTTTTTTTTCATACAAAGTGAGAGCCGCAAAATTGTGGTACATTTTGCGTCCTCTTGGTCCTTAATGGGTTAAATGAAACATACCATATAATCGTATAGTAATCGTAAGCAAATTCTCAAAATGCGCGGAATTTCATACCGAATAAAACAGTTATCGATTTTTAATAATTGGCCAATCAGAAGTCGAGGTATCTCCGATTTCTGATCTTCAATCAGGAGCAAATGTCTTAGATACCCAAAATTTTTTGTTATCTTTTAATTTAAAAACAAAATTTGTTCTTTATCATTGTTGTAGAAAAATAAACTGACAGATTTCCATATTTCATCATCATGTGTCATTTTGATTTCTTTCATCTGGTGAAAATGGACCAAAACTAAAGGAAGAAAGTGTGTCCACATCGTTCACCGCAGTGTCTCCATCAACGCGCGTCTCGTTGTCCATGCTCGAAAACGCAATTGCAAGCTGAAAGCAATTTGAAACTTTTTCAGACTTTCTCTACTGTAAATATAAATGTAATGTTTTCAAACAAAGATCCCATCCCGCCTCGTCGGTACCTCGGCAGATAAGAAAGCGGAGGCACGTGACAACGCCCCTTATGCCAGTCGGCGGCTTCGAATTTGCTCCTGATGGACCAAAAGGAGAAGCTGGAAGAAAACACGGAGCAGGTTTTTGGTCGAAAATGGAAGAGGATTGGAGAGTAGTGGGAAAAATGGTGGATGCGTTATGTCGTATGGACGACTCCTCTATGGGGCGGCATTAGAATGCTCGCTAATACTGATAGGTACTGTAACTACTTGCACCAGAGGAGAGGAGAGGAAGTGGTGGTAACGTGGTGACCGACTTTTCAGGAAACCATCCGGAGGAGGGAGTTGGGCGGCATCTTCAGTTGGACATCGGCCTCCGTAAGATTAAGAGTTGAAAAAGAGTCGAAAGGTGGCGAACGAGAGAGGAGCACACATACAGGATCCTAAACTTTTTTCAAAGTTCAAGTGCTATCGAACCGTAAGTAAGTCCTTTTTGTTTTGTCGCTTTCGGTACGAATCCGCGTCCTATTGCCGCTAATGCGCCACACTTAACGGACTTGTCTTTTTTTTCTTATCAAATTGAAATTGAACCGGAATTTATTTATTTCGATTTATGTGGTAATCGTTGCCGGCTGCAGGTGAGATTGTTTATTATTTCATGTTTTCTTTTCTTTTTTTTTTAACTATTCATAAAATTATCTGATATGTGATTTTATATTTTTATTATTTAGTTTAAATTTGATTTTTTCGTAATAATAATAATAATAATTATAATCATATCGTAATTAATGGGAGAAATTGTCTTTATTATAGGGTGTCCATTAGGGTATTTCAATGTGTAAACAAATATTTTACTCATTTCTTTTTTTCATTATGTTATAATTTGTAATAATTCCATTTTTTTTAATAATTTCATTTTTTTTAATTGTGTTATGCTCTAATTAAGTAGTACATTACAAAAAATGGAGGCGTTATACATTCAACGAATACCAAAATAAATTCTTTGAAAATGTCAGTAATTACCATGCATTTATAATCTTCGAAAACTGCAATAATAACATTTTTAAATTCAGTACGAACTGTTTTTATAATTCAATTTAGCCTGATCGCAAATTAAAATTTTAATAAATTTAAGAAGTTTAGAAATAATTCGTAATGAACTCATAACTTTTTTCAAAAAATTTTTTTTTTATTTTGTAATCTTTAATTAGTATTTAGTATTCTGTTTTGTGGTGGGAGATAAAAGTGTATCTGCTTTTTCAAAATGTAATAATATAATGAAGTAAAAAATTAATAAATAATTGTTTACATGTTTAATTCTGTTCAATTCTTTGAAATCTGTTGAAAATATTAGCCATAAATTTATAATTAACATTAAATTATATTTCACTCCATGGTCTTCAATAATAATTTCATTTTTTAGCAATAAAATTTTGTTGTATGATTTTAAACGTCTTTGTTCTCGGTACAGTTTTAGGAGTGAAATTTCATTCCACAAAGAGTGGAAATTTAGCTACCCATTAAGAATGACATTTCATTGTTTATTCCATTTTTAATTGTTATTAACAATAGAAAGGATATATGTATATATATTAATTTTGAATTTCTTAATGAATTAAAATTTAATAAACAATGTTTCAAAACAGTTTTTTCAATTCGGTTTGAATTTCACGTCCCAATGAGTTGCATTGAAAGTAAAGTGTTACGACCGGAAGAATGATCGGCCCCATTGACCAATACAATAACATGGACTTAAAAATTTTAAACTTAGTTTTATTAAATAATCAATTTAAAAAAAGAAAAGACAAAATAACGGTTTAATTAATCCTTTTTCTTAATTTCGACATTTTTACAGAATACCAACAAATTTAACCTATTTTAGACAATATGCTATTAATGATATTCTAATATGTTTTGTATTATTATTATTATTATTTTTATATTACATAATAATATATTCAAAAGAAAAACATTTTTTTCTATAAATCAATTTTTAAATCAACAAAGTATTCTATTCTGTTAATAACATGTTAGTAACAAATTCGATCATTAAAATAAAAAGTCATAAATAACAATTTTTAATTCATTTTATGTGTTTTAAGAATCAATTTTACAAGCAAGTTTAAAATTTAAAGTTTAAAAGAAAGAATTCATTAATCGTCATTAAAATTAAATTAGTACATAAAGAGTACATAAGTCTCATTTCTATACGACTCTCCTAATTTCTAAAATTTGAAACCATTTAAAAAAAATTTGTGGTTATGAACGTTTAAATTATTCCCTCTGATACCCTTCATTTATTTTAGTTATTATTGACTACTACAATACGAAATATTATTATTGTAGGACATCTTATACCAATTTTCTGAAAGCATATGATGCTTTCCTATGTCCTATAACTATGTTAACCAATCCATTAAAATTATGCGCCGCAAATTTAGAAGTTGCATTATTCTGCTGTTAATGAAGACAATAAACACCCGAAGTACTTAAAGTATGGCATACTTAATATTTGAGATATTACCGAAGAAAAGCAATTTAAATTTATATTTAATATTCTCGAGATGTATTTATGAACACTAAAAAGTAACTAAAAATTATTAACCGCTATCCATTGTAATCGTGAGCTGTAATCAGTACCTTTGCAATTTTTTTTTTTTTTTTTTTTAAATCTGAGTCAGCATAAACTATGGTTCAAGAATTAGTATTGATCGATGAACTTTAATGAATTCTGTTATTTTTATAGCTATTACTATGATATGCTGTTGAACCCAATACCTACTTGAGTTTAAAACAACTTTACAACAAAAACAAGTTTCAAACACGAGTGCGCAAAGCGTCACTTTTACGTACCGCGCCCTGATGATATCTTCGTAACTCATTTCACGCATAGATTATGATGCCTAAAGCGACGCGTTTACATTAAGCATGCTCCGGCTGTAAAAATGTCACTTTACGCACAAAATTACGAACAAAAAAAAAAACAATTATTCGCATATCTCGGAAGATTTGATCGAATGAACGTCCACAAGCGATGTCAACGTTTCATTCGCGTATTTTCGATATAGAGCGGAAGCGGCTTCGAGCTATTACCGTGCTAGCATACCGTAATGCACGGAAGAATATGCAATACCGCTACTATCTCCGGAAATGATAAACCGACAGATGCATCAGGAGGAAAATCGGTAAGGCGATGATCGCGCGCCGATAACACACTTTAAATACCGTCTGTGTCTTGCTATATACAAGATCATCAAAGAATCTTGAAAGGAAGCCCCTCTCGAGAATGTTCCGGCCTTCTTCTCGACTTCTCTGGTATATACGCGAATTTTACGAACCGGTACTCCCGCCGCAAATCGCTCATCCACGCTTCGTCATTAAGACGTTTATGTCAGCGTTAACGCCATTTGTTCTCGTGGCCGAACGCGGTAAACATCATTTGCGGATTTTCTATAAGTTTCGCCGGTGGAAAACGGCATCACAATAGAGCTGGGATGCCATTCGACGAAAGCCGATGATACAATTGGTCTCTCGATTACGTCATTAACGATTCAGCCATCCGTGGTTGCGGTTACCCAACCAGCATGAAGCTGATAAGACGTACTGTATATAATCGAAATCATTACGGATGTACGAATCTTATGAACTACAGTAAAGCTGATCTTATTTATATATTAGGGATTGCGATTCACTGGACTTTCGAATTCTGTTAAAAAATAGTCTGAAAGAAGATAGAATGAGTTGATGGTTATCACGAACATTTGTATGGTTGATAAAACCATATAGTATGCTTGTTCCAACAATACTTTCTTTTTATGAATTTATTAGAAGAGTCTCTTTAAAAAAACTATACCTACAGTACAAAAATTTCAGAACTTTCATGCACTTGTACGAAGTTCAGTATATCGATGCTCCATATAATACATCCAGAAATTCGAGACGTAAATCATCCGCCAAACACCCATTTGCCGTCCCTTTTTAAAGAAAAAAAAAAAAAAAAAAACAAATGAAGAAGAAATGCCACGAATCCAGAAACGAAAATGTTATTGACCTCCTCTAATAGAAAAAAAAATATAGAAGGTTCCTAGCTATCGCGTATCTGAGGGGTTTGATCGTGAAATTCCAGTATACCTGACACCTTTCCATCCCTTCCACGTCTGTAATGTAGCAGCGACAAAAGGAATCTCAAGATGGTAATAAATATCTCTCAACGCCACGCTACATTCGATATAGATATTCAAAAGTTCAAAATAACGGCCTTTAAAATGAATCAAAATAAATGCTGGCTTAGAATCGAATCGTGATTTATAATTTTCGTACGATGAGGTTGCGGAAAGCTTTTTAAACAAAGTAAATATCTTTCAGATGCAAGCTAGATCGATATTCGTGATTTTAAATAATGATTCAACAAGAACAATAATTTTATTTAAGTAAACATTTTTTAGATGTCCTTGGTAAATTTTGGAAAATTAGTCGACTTTTTACATGTCATATATCTCTAACTTTTGTAGTAATTCAATTATTGTTTTCATTGCATTCGGCACTATCATTGTGTTTCTGATTTTTTTCACATTTAGTTAATTTTTTTTTGTTCTTCTGTTTTATTGTGTATTAAAAAAGGAATTAATAACTAAATAAGAGACAATTTAAAAAAAAAATGTTTGATTTATTATTAATGTTATTAGTGACTAGTGATTAGAGATCCATTTTCCTAAAAAATATTAGAACCACTTAAAATAATTTATTTAACAACTTTTATGTACGATTGAATGTTATAAAGTCTTGTAAAACCGAGGAATTTCACAAAATTCAACCAAAGATCAATTATTTTCTCGGAAAATATAGATTCCGTACAATTTCATCGACTGAATTTTTTATATTTCATAAGCTAATATAAAATATGGCGATGTGTTTTAAAACATTATCGTTTTATTTTCGTGATTTTTCAATAATTATTGAATTATTGAAAATAATTGATTCTTGATTGAAGTAGGCCGTAAGTGATCCTTGATTGAAATCTCTCAATTTTTACAATTTTTAACAAGACTAATTCAATCGTAAATAAAAATCTTTTTTAGAAACAACGATTCTTCCTCTCATCAATCACACCATTAATAAGAACATTTTAAATCTTAAAAGTATAATAAAGTATTTTTTTTTCCAATACATGATTTTCAGATATCGATCCTCTTTAAGACAACCTTCGTTTTCCATAGTGATTTTAAAACTCTTATTATTTTCATTAATTATATTACAGTCATATCATTTTTCTTTATCATTTTTCAAAAACTATTCATTTTATTTGAATTTGAATAATTTTTTTTTTAATATTCACTCCACTGGAAATTCCCGTGCGAAATCACATATGAATTTTTTAGAATCAGCAAATATTTAAGATATTTGTTAGGAAATTTTAAATCCAAAAAAAAAATTGCATGTTTTAATGTAACAGGTGAATATTTTCCGTGAAAAAAGATTGAAAAAGTTTTTATCGACAAAAGACATAAAACCTGCGTTGACCATTTTCATTTAAAATTTTCTAATAAATTATTCTGGATGTGTTCGATCCCCGACAATTGCATTTTTAATTTGAAAATAAAAATATATCGCGAATAAAAATTTGCGTTGCTATTTATCTGAGTTCAGAATAAAATATTCATGTCAATGAGATTCGCAATTATTGATTTGATGAAATGAAAAATTATGAGTAATATTGTCTTTCATTGCTATTTTAATGATGTATTCAGTAATTAATGTCATTAATTATTCGATTTATAATTAATAATATGATAAATAATTAATAATCGTCGACATTATTAACACGATCCCTTTAGTGTAAATTTAGAAAAATGGGATTCTAGAAATTAATTTTTATTAACAAATTGAAAATGTTAGGTAATTTTAAATTGGACAGACCACATTTTTTATGATCAATGAATAGTTGCCGAGAAAGAAATTGTTAAAGTTGAAAGTAAACGCGATTTTTCTGTTTAAATTTGTCTACAAAAATATTCCAGAATTTTATTAGTTCAAATCAACCATTATTTCGTATATGAGATTCCACAACAAATTCCCATATAGGACACCGTGTAGGAATTTTCAATACCTACTTTTATATTATTGATTCCTGGTCATTACTACTTAGAATTCCATGATTATTGTACTTTATAAATCTACTACTACTGTTTTGAGATTGACTAATGAATTAGTGATTGTTTACTAATAATTTTGTATTAATAGTATAGCAGGATAAATTATCAATCATTTTCATTTTCATTTTTATTTTATCATTTTTCAATATGCCAGTTTGCCATAATATGTTTTCTTCCTGTTGAAAATATTTTTGATACGTTCAAATTTCTTCTCTGTACATCAGTTAGAACTCCATTGGGACTGGCTAATTTTTTACAACTATAACGACTATACAAAATATTAACAAAGCAAGAGTAAAAATTAATCATTTTCAATTCAAAACTTCTCTTCAATCAACGCAAGTCGACTGTTGAAGGTTTTGAAAATACATAGTTCTCATTTTCAATATATCGATGAGAAATGTTTACCTGTCATGATCAACCAATGAAACATGAGATTGTTTATTTTTTCTTTGTGTGATGGGCATTATTTCCGACCATTGAGTTCAGCCCAAGTCCATGGGACCCAAAGTGAGGAAACTATGACGATAAAAGCAGTCCATAAAACTCATCGGTTCAATTTCGCTGAGCTATGATAACATGACATGTCCTACTTAAATCACAACTTTAGGCAAACATCACCTCGTTAGCATGGAGTCCGTAATGTGTGATTTACCCGGTTAGAATGTTAACATTATTGAATCATTAGTCATATAATTTTTCATTAATAATTTTTTATCAATAATGAATAAACTTTTTTAATCAAAAATATATCTCTAATAACGATTATTATCATGAGTAATGACAAAGTGTCTGTCACATGGAGATTTCCAACAATATGGGAACCGCGGTACTCTTGACGATATACCGAAATCCCAAAATCCCAGATAAAAACGTTAAAACGTATAAACTCCGTTAACGTTATAATCAGGATTACCGCCGTAATCTGAAATGGTAAATTGGTAAACGCAAGGGAACATCAGCGGTAAAGATAAAAAAAACCACTCCAGTGCTAATTGCGTTCAACGAACTAAGAATTGGAAAGTGCGTGAATGTCGAAATAAATTCATCTCGAACTTGACCATGGCCCATAACCGTTGTACGACCGAAAGAACGCACTACGTCACAACGAAAAGAAATGATAGGGACCTTCTTTAACCGTGACCGTGATGTGGGTCAGCCGGTCGCGCCCGAGAGGCTCCAACCATAAGAGCGACGACTCATGGCAAACACCAGCAGCACCGTACCGCTGCACCTTTCAGTCCGAAACTACGAACCTTTTATTTCGTTCCGGAAAAAAGTGCTCCTCTGATCCCTACTGGAAATAATTGAAACGAGAGGCACGTTATCTCTTACTTTCGACCATAAGTTGCCTTTTTCAGTCATTAGACTGAAGGAAGCAGCATTTCGTTCCTTCCACAAACTCGTATAAAATGGATTCAACGCTTTTTCCTGCAAATTACTTGTTTGTTCTTGAATAAAAAATAAATCACGACACTCTATTAGTCCCTGATTTTCCAGGTGCCTTTAATAACAACAGAAAATACACTTTCATCTTCTTTTTTTAATGTGACAAGTGACATACACTTTCCTCAGTTGAAATTACGCATCATGTTGCATGATTCCACATTTAAAAAAATCCCGTATTAAAAACATGATAATACAATCCAGCGACTAAATTGAAGTTATATCTCTAATACCCTTGCATTGAAACTAAAACCAAAAATCCTGTGTGATTGATTGGTACTTAAGATTCGACTTTGGATTTCTCTAATCATTTCTAATCGATGATCGAACATTGGTCCAGTTTCATCTTCTATTGTTATGTCTTGAGCACGCAGTGTACCTGATACTAGAACAGAATTATATTCAAGCTTATGGTTCTGTAGTCTCCATTGCGATTGGTCGTAGAAACTTGTGGCTGAAGCGTTCGCGTTTTCAACTTCAATTATACTGATTTAGCCGCGAACTGATGAAGCATTACACGTTTCGTGTAAGAATGGTACCTTCAGAATTAGAGTTGTTTTTTTGTATCTGTAAATTTTACTGATAAAACACGTTGGATGTATTACTTTAATTTAAAGGGAAATGATCTCATGCTGTTGACATAAAACTCAAGTAATAACATCCATCACAATCCTAGCCGAGAAAAAGCATCGCAAAAGTATTATTTTTCTGTTCTTTTTTTTTGTTTTGTTTTCTTTAATAAATGGAATTGGAATTCAAATCTTTCCAGGCAACTACTGGAGAATGAAATAACTCCAAGGATGCCAAACAATAAGAGCTTATTACTCGAGTCATTATATGTCACGTAAACTCGACTTCTCGAGCTAAAACCGCATAAAATTAGTAGATAATACGCGCGAACGTTAAGAAATTTCATTTAACAAACAATTTTATTCTTTTGTTGCAGAAATTTTGAAGGGCATCGCGATTTATGACGATGCGGTTATCAACGGTATTTGAGCTATTGCTCGTATTCCTATTTCTAGCATTTGCAGCATACGCACGTGTCATTGGTGAGTATACGATTGAATATAAATAAGTCATTATTCTATTTTAATTAATGGTTTAATTAACATTTTAATTGAGGAATTTATATTCGGTTCGGAACTTTTCTTTTTCCGACCGGTCATGAACAATCGTACCTATTTCCTGAATTTCATTATAAAATAAGTTCGTTTTTTATTAGGGATCATTTTATTAGATTGTGATTCAAAAAGTTTTTATAACGTTTCAATCATTGTCGTTTATAAATAACTAGAAAATTTCAAAAATTTTTGTAAAAAAATATATTCTATCACTGCAATATTAACAATAAATGGATTATGTACTGTTTTACTTTTTTAATATACTTTTGTTCTCTTTTGTTGTAGCTTTTATACAAAAGGTGTTTCTTTAATAGATTCTTTGAGTATATTGTGTGTCCTCCAAGTAAACAATTAAAATGTCGACAAGAAAAAAACAAAAACCAAAATAATTCGCCATAATTAATCAGATCCAATTTTGATTTCGCTAATTTTAAATTGTATTTCCTAAATTTGATACATGATTATTTTAAGCTCTATATGTATTTGTGTAATTCTTTGTGTAATTTTTTAATACAAGAAATAGGGTTTGAATGAAATATGAAATATCTTCCTGAGAAAGTTTCTTTATTATAGCAATGAGGGATTAATTTATTATTATTTTTGATAAATAAGACATCTAAAAAATTCAAATGCATATTATTTTCTATGTCCATAGAAAAAAAACGTATTCTGAAATACAAGCAAACGTACCACCTGCGTCCCACTTGTAGTGGAAATAGTTCATGTAATTGTAAAAATTCTTTTCCAGATAAAAATGAAGTTTCGTTACATCGATTGACAAGGTCGGCATCTCAGCAGAGAAGTACCAATATGGGATTACCTACATTGAAGCAAGCAACCGAAGCTCTCAACAGGAGTTGCACGTGCGACGAACAAACGAACATTTGCAGCTGTTGCAAGGATTTCCACATCCCGTACCTAGAACCGTACTTGAAGGGACCAGGTAAAATTAAGAATTTTATAGAACCAATCAGTTTTTCCAAATAGCAAAAAAAAAATGAAGAATATTGTAACCATGAAAAATTTTCTTATTTTCATTCTGGCTCTTCAGACGTTCCAAAAACACATGAAAAACTACATGTTCGAATTCGTTTCATTTTTTCTTTGATTTTTCTGTGACAAAAGAAAGGTGTTTTAAAGCGCAACTGCATAAAATCAAATGTTTCTCATTGTTCCAGGTTGCGCAACTTTGCAGTACGTGCCCGATGACAAGCTTGCAATTCAACTGAGCATCGCTGACGACATATTGGTTTCCAATGTAGTCAATGGTAAAGGTATCCACTCGATTCGGCACTACATTACATATGCACTCTACAAATTATATGCTTAAATCTAAATATTAAAAATCGCATTTTCGCAGGACTCGAAATTCCTTTGACCACTCGCATTTAAAGAGTAAAATTACCGTTAATCTACTAAAATTGAACAGCCTGTTTCAAAAATACCCACGTGCTGGCTTTTTAACGTCCTCAATCAAATTTCTCTCGCAAAAAAAGACTACCGTTGATTGTTGACTGTGGACCACCTTCTTCCATTCGATAACTTTCCAGTATCGGTTCATGTATAAAGTTTCATTTATATTCTTTCAATTAAGCAGACGTTTGTACGCTATTTGAAATGTCTACTTTCACCTCCGACTTTTCTTGAGTCATCCCACTGACGCACGAAAGCAAGAATTTGACACATTTCGGTGATCGTTTTCTCCCGCCGTATGGAGAAAATAAATTGAAGATCGAATCTGTTAAACCAAAGCACAGAAGCACTCAAGTTTCCCATTAACTTGACCCTTTTTAAAGACCCCTCGAGTTTCACGTGTCGATACACCGATAACAATACCAAACAAACACATGTTAACATTCTTTAAAGTAATTGCATTCTGAACTTGCCATTCTTTTCTAACGAAACTTATTTTCAATTATAAACATTATTCCTTTCTTTAATCATTTTTATTATGTATTAATGCATGGCATCCATCCGCAGGAAAGAACCCGAAGCCTGTTTGCGTGACTTTAGCCGGTGGAGTATCCAAGTTCTGCGGTAAAATCTACTCGATCAAACGGGAATCCGACAAACACTTCAAGGCTTGCCTTGGATTGGAACTTCGCTCGAAGAACGATCTGGAAGCAAGCTTACGAGTTGGCTGTTTCCGGTAAAAATTTTAAATTTATATTTTCAAAGCATGAAATGCATTTATATGTGCAAGTACACGTATATTATTGAAAGTACGTATTCTGAATAAAATCTTTAATACTATCAATAAATTTCAGATTTGGCCCCGACGGTCTGAAGATTCGTCCGGCAGAGCCACTCCCAGTGCTTCCTGCAGTAGAACCCGCATCTGACGATGACGACGACGACGATATCTTCGGCCTTGGCAGCGATGACGATGACGACGATGATGACGATGACGAAGACGCCAATCCTGAAGGAAACGCCGTTCCTGATTCGTCAGCTGACGAAGAAGAGGAAGATGACGACGACGATGACGACGACGATGACGATCCTCTTGGATTCGGAGCGCTTTTGGATATCTTAACGGGTGGCAGTTCGGTCACCAAAAAGCCCAAGACCACGACGACCCCAGCACCGGTCACACAGCCTATGATCATTCCAATTGTGACAACACCGAAATCCAACGGTAATAATATTGTTTCGCACCCGACTGTAGTCACAGCTGCGCCTCACAATTCCGTCAACGAGCCTAACGAGGCCGATCAAGATTTGAAATCTGATGCAACGACCAGCTCGACAGTTGATGACGTATCGAATTTCGATTCCAATAACGTTGATGACGAGACGACGACCTTGGAATTGAACACCGTACAAGGCGATAACCTGGCTTTGGAAAGCGAGCCAGCATTATATGTGGCGAAACCAGAAAAGGATGCGATTAAAAAGAAAAAACCAGTAAAACCTATCGATACAAAACCTAGCCTCACTTCCCAAAGCATAAACGCCATCAAAAATGAGATAAAGAAACCCGCTGAGAAGCCGAGCAAACCTCAGCATGCAGAAGAAGAAGATGATGACGATGACGACGATATTCTGGGAGATCTCGATGATGACGACGACGATGACGAGGATGAAAAGGAAGGAGCTCCCGTAGAGGTCGAAGAGGAAGATGACGATGAAAAGGAGGAAGAAGATGAGAAAGAAGATGAGAAAGATGATGAGAAAGATGATGAGAAAGACGATGAGAAAGACGATGAGAAAGACGAAGAAAACAAAGGCGAAGAATCCGCTGAAGATGATGAGAAAGATACTGATAATGAAGACGATGATCTTCTCGGAGATGACGACGATGAAGAAGAAGATGAAGCTTTAGCGGCTTTGGTAGAAGACGATAAAGATACAAACAAAAAGGATAAAATAAAGAATGACAAGTTCACGGACAACAAAGCCGATACCGATAACCTCGATGATGAGGATGACAATGATTACGGTTTCGGAGATATACTGTCGAGGAAAAGTCACGCAAGGGGCGCGCGCGGCAGGCAAAGTAAAGTCATGAGGTTTAATTAAATTAAATGTAGTTAACAAAAAAAAAAGAAACAAACTTTGTTACATAGAAATTGACTTTGAACAGACGGATTCTACATTCAAATTCGCAACAGTCAATTTCATTCACGCGTAATTCAAATTTCCACGTCGTATCGATTTTTTTAAAAAGGACTATGGTGTTTTTCCAGTATTCTTCCTTTAGGAATGTTCTTCTTAAAAAAAAAGGATACTTCTCTTATGATATTACGGAAGAATCTTCTTGAAAGAACGGTATGTTTTTTCGATAAGATACTCGTGTGAATTCGTTTGGGACACCGTAAATTATAATAATGTCAGAATGGGTGAAACGACAGGTAGTAACGAATCCGACGTATCAGTACAATAAGAGAAATAAAGGCTCAAGAGGTAGACGGGTCCTTAGCCATAATGTGTGATCTGCATCACGCGTTGTACGTTTCTTTATGGAAACTGTCATCTGTATGTATGTTAATGCGTTAATTTATCTATTTATGTAATATTTATTTGAACTACATTCATAAGCGAACTGAATAAAATGTACATTTTATTAAGGAGGTACCTTGTCATTTATTTTTGATTATTCTGGCCGTACGGGCAAACGTTCATTTTCAATTGTCAACATCAAACCCCCTGAATTGCTGCCAGTAATTAACCTATTAATTTATCATTTATTTATCAGTTATTTATTAGACTTTATACAAACTCAGTGGTAATGTATGCTCTGAATATATGGCGAGCGGGAATCGTATACATGCCTAGATAAGTGCAGAAGAAAACCAACGTCACTTGACGTGTATACCGTTATTCAGTCATGAAATGATACACGATTTTCGTTGTTCGCTTTCTACTGCGAAAGTTTATGCATAATTGATGATAAGACCCGTCTCGGATCAGGTTGAATTCCTGTTTGTCGTAGTCCCAATTTCAGTTTCGAGTCTCAGTCTCAGATTGCAAGCGACAGCAGCAGGTCCTGAATTTGCGAAGTCTTGTCGCGATGATTTTGCAATTCAAATTTTTATTATGTGGAATTTGTGCTTTAATCTCGGCCATCCCAGGAACCACTGGCGTTTTCAACTTTAACAAAAACGGTAATATTCCCCATTATCCATACTATAATGAATAGGAGTGTCTCAATTTATTTGCTCACATTTTCATTTTCTAATTTTGCACGCACTAAAAAAGTGTTCAATAAATGTCACTATCTTTTATTCGTAAAGTTTGCGATAGTATTCAAGTAGTTTGAATTTAAAAAATGTTCAAAAATATGAGGAATATGAGAAGATTAACAAAAAATCCGAGCAATTGTGTAAATTTCCAATCTCGAGAATGTTAACCGCATGTTTCGCCAGCCCTGAAGGTCTACGGTCACGCATACTACAATCCCGTAACCGGAGAAGCCATAAGTGGAGAAATAGAAGAAAGCGAAAGAATTCCCTCGCGGTTAACAAAAATCATATTCCGCAACGTTCCATGTTTGTGCGAAGCCATGTCGTGCGTGTGTTGTGCGGGCATCAACATCACCAGCATTAAACTCGACAGGCGTGCATGCGCAAAATTTACGGCCGTGCCTGAAAGATTCTCGATCGATTTGGACGTTATGATGAACGAGAAGGAAGTCTTCGTCACGACTTTTTCAGGTAACACTTTTCACAGAACAGAATTCAGTCTTGGTCTTGCAAAAATTAAAATTCTCGTTTACAACAGCAATATATTTCTATACGAGAATAAGATCATCTGAGACTAGGACAAATTCAAATGATGAAAGTTAGAAACCGAGAAAATTGTCAATTTTGCTTTTCTTTTCAATCAAACAATTCAATTGTATTTTACAGCAAGTAATCCGCCGCCGTTTTGCATTCCCCTACCATACATACCAGTGCTCAGCTTCTGTCTGAGATTTTACGATCTGTACATGCGGGACAATAACCTGCACGCCTGTGTTGATTTCGAAACGCGAGTCACGCATTCGCCGGTGCTCATATTGCACTTTAATTGCGTCCATTTGGGGCAGGATGGAGTCGTCTGGCTGAAGCCTGGGGAAGACATCCCGGATGGCACAAATAACATCGCAGATGTCATACAGGGATTCGACGTGTTTGACCCTGTAGATTTTGAATCCGAAGATGTACTGGCGTACAACGACACTTTGACGCAGGGGCAACCGGACAATATCGGTAGTTGGAAAGTTAAAACAGCATCCTAAATTCATTGCGAAAGCTATGTTTAGTAAATTGTACTGTTAAGTTGTTATTTATTATAAAGAGATATTTATCATACTTCATTGATTCACCATTCTTCCTACAATATTCGATATTGCCGTGTTATCCACGCTAGTAAATGATTCCGTCTTGCCCATAATGTCCCCGTTCCTTATGACCTTTACAGTGTATTTTTGAGGTTATGTTGTAATTCTTCAATTCAGAATAGGTATCGAAATACGGATTAATGTACGTATTTAAAACGATGCCTGAAGTATTATTTTTATCGAAGTCACATTTTCAATCCAAAGTTAGTGATGGCACCATCGCCAGGATAAAGTGAATTGAAGCTAAATATAATTTAGCGTGAACAGGGACAAGATATCTGATTTACATTTCAAATTTGATAAACGTTGTGGAAGTCATTGTAAATCTTTAATTTTCTCATGATGTTTCGCACACTTCAAGGAGGTAAATTTTAATATATTTTGGAGTGAGTCGGAGAATTTATGCAATTTCATTATAATACAGAAAGTTTAAAAATGAACAATTTTAAGAGTAGCTCAATTTTTAGTCTTTGTCATGAAAAATATCGTAGTCCAAATAAGAATCGTGATTTTAAGTATCATACTATCATATGTGGTACATTATCATTATTTTTATGATATTGGTATTCATTTTATTCTCCTACTGAAAACAATAAAAATAAAAAGAATGCATTTTTTGATGATTATACCATCGTTTTAAAAAATAGTGAATAATTGAGTCCTTTAAAAGTGGCTTGATTTTCACTTCAAAAAAATTCAAAAAACTTATAATAAAGAGGTAAAAACAAACTCTCTGTAACAAATGAATAAGCTTGTATTCGGGATATTTTGAAGAAAAGTCGAAAAAAAAATGTTATACTTTTCAACTTTGGTTACTGGTGAACGGAGACAGACTCTTAGTATTTCAATTAAGAAATCATAAATTCAGAGTATAGATTTGGTGAAAGTAGTTGAAGAAAGAAAATGTTACAATATACGTTAGCAATATATAGAAATAAGAAAAGAATATAGGAATAGTCTGTAGGATATAATGATAGGAAATTTTGTATTTACAGTACAAGTTAGAATAGTAGTGAAATGGTGACGGAAAAAGAAAAAAGTGAAGTTTCTAAAATAAAGAAAATTAAAAAATGTTGAAAATAATTGAAATAAACGAAATCATCTGTGAGAACTTAAGAGACAAGAATGAAATGTAAATATATGTGAAAGAAACGATGAGATGGAGAAGAATAGAATAGAATAGGAGAGAGAAGAGAAAGAATATACAGCAAAAATTGAATAAATGTTTATAAAATGTTGATTATAAAGAAATTTATAAAATAACGATAAATAAACCGGAAGAGAAGATGAATAAAAACAAAGTAGAATTGTTAAAAAATGAACTAAAGAAAACTATGAACCAAGTAAGCCCAATAAGTCGAAATAAAAAAAATGGTATGTTTCTTCTATTTTATAAATTTTAATTTCTAAATATTTTATAAAAAGAAAGAAAAAAATTAATGAATTGAAATGAATAAAAAGAAATAAATGAAGTGAGTGTATTGATGGAATAAAAGATGAATGAAACACATGAAATGAAAGTACAATAAGTGTCAAATAATCAAGAGTAATCAAGTACATAAATAATGTGATAATATTATATAGTGCACAATAAATAAAGTAATTGAAAGTTGGTAATGAAGGAGAAAAAAAAATAAATATAATTATATAAAAGAGCTTTAATTTGCAAACAACATAAATCAAGTTATCGAAGTAAATAAAATAATTGATAATCAGTAATAAACATAAGAACAAGAAGAAAGAAAACACGAAAAACTGAAACAGTAAATAGGGTTCTAACTCGATTAAATTAACTTAAATAAAGGTAATTTAGTAGAAACTTTGAAATTATATTCAGGTTTTAACTTTGAGAAGTTAATTTAGTTAAAAAGTGGAAGTTATATTTAACTTCCAACTATTGTTAATCGGATTTTGTTAATTAATTCAACTTTTATATTTGTATTTGTATAATGCATATTTAAGTTAACTTTTTTATCATTAGCTCCAACTTCACTTAGTTGATAAAAAACATTTTTATTACCCAACTTCTAGATAAAATTAATTAAAGATTGAAATTATTAATAGCGTGCATTTATCGTTTCTTGATATTAAAATTACAATTATTCATGACCGAAATGTCGAAGTAGTTTATTCTTTACTCTCTACCAACCGTACTATCGTTACAAAAAAAAAAGGAAAATGTATAACAAGTAAATATCTATATAAAGATGAAAGAATGAACGATCGTACATCGATGTATCGTGTGTAGATGAAATGAATGAAATTAATTAATTTAATTGTGATCATTTTCAATGACAGGATTGAAATTCAACATCATCGATTATTGAGTGCTAGTAAAAAATAATACCAGAAAGAAGAACTCAATAAAATGAAGGAAATTAAAAACTAAAAAAAAAAAAGAAAATAATAAAACTAAAATGAACCAAATGATTCAGAAGAATAAAATTTTAAAAACAATTTCAAATTGACGAAATGTAAAAATCTATAAAAATGAAAATTAAATAACAAAATAAGTATGAATGTAATGAACAATCTGATTGAAATTGATAAATTAAAAGACACAACATGAATTAATTAACAAGTCTCTCAGAATCGAATAGAAATGTATTTTCAAACTAATACAATCACCATCTTACAAAAAAAAAAAAGAACTTTCACTCGCATCTAATACATAAAAGCACGAACGCCTCCAATTAAACAATTTATATTGGATCTGGTTTGCCGTGCATTTATCCAATTTCTTCTCCGATTTTCGCCTCCTCCCGTCAATGTCTTCGACAATCCATATATAATTTGTAAGTGCCACTGTACACGAGAAAATACGAAATCTGCCCGAGCAAGTCACTTTGAACCTAAATTTCTCCGACTAAGGAGGTCAGCCTCGAGTCCGTTACGCTGCCAGTCAGGTTCCAAACGTTCTCAGAGCTGGATCATCCCGATGTCCACAATTTTGACTTTTGTCTCGTGAACGTATATCGTGTCCACCTCGTGACAATGAAGCTCTTACCGGCACTCCTCCTGTTCCTGGCTACGATGTCAGTTTCGGCATCTAAGAGGAAGATGTCGTTCGTAGACACCGACATGACGAATTTTCCACCTCTTAAGGACTTGTCTCAATTAGAAGAACTGAACGTAATGATGAGACAAGCCAACGCTGACAACAACAACAGCAGCAACAACAACGGCGACAGTTCTGCGGAAATCAGTGTTTACAAACAACCTTGCTCTTGCGGGGGCGGCGTTTGCTCCTGCTGCTCCAGGATTCTCATGTACATGTGGAAGCAGAAGGCCTGCGTCAATGTCACCTACGACCCTGACGAATTTAGCTTCACAGCCAAACTTATGATGAACGACAGGATTTTCTATACCAGGACCGTTTCTGGTGAGTATGCGCCGAGATAACAATTTTTTAATAGATATTTCTAATTTGATCTTTTTAATTAATTCTACAATCTATCAGAAGTAAAGTTTTTTAATTTTCGGAGTGAACCATATAATAGCTATCTCGAAAGCAATCTCCAGCAGGTATAAAGTTTATAAAATGAGTGTAAAAGGTACTATTTAAGTCATCCTATATATATGTCAACTTCTCACTTTTATGAATTCAGAAATAGCTCCTAAAGATACTCTTTGAATGAAATGAACTCATGAGTCGATGTATAGGGAGAACTAAAGAGTACTTTTATTGGTCTCGTTATTAACAACTTTTTACATCCGCTGATTAGGTGGATAAATTCATGTTGATAATTGAAAAACGAAAACTGTTTTTTTTTTTTTTTTTGTTAATAAATTGCTTTTTAACTAATTTTTATACAAATTTTTCATATCGTATTGTACATATTCATACATGTATTATACACAACTGGAATAAATAAAAATAAAACTCAACATTTTACCTAAAATTATTATCGTAACCTTTTCAATAAAAATTTAAATTTGCAATTTGAAAAAATGCAATAAAACCATTATGAACTTTTACCAATGCGCGGTTGAAAAGCTCATTTCATTTCACCACAGACATGTCTATCTAGACTTTTAATTACCGCAAGACAATACGCTTTCTTTTCACCTGGAGATTTCACATCCATTTGCATTTACACGTGCTTATAGGAAAGAACCCAAGACCAGTTTGCGTTCCCATCCCGCAGTTCCCCGTGATCAAAGCGTGCGTGAGGTTATACAACATTTATTTCCAAGGAAGAAATGTCCATGCTTGTGTCAACATGGAAGGGAGATTCCGAGACACTGTATTGTTTAAGGTAAATGTCAAAATGGTTTTTAAGTTTTTAACAAAATAAATATTAGGCTTTGTTGACTTGTTTACTAAACAAAAAAAAAAAAAAAACATACAATTACATTGTAACCATTTTGCCTATAACATTGTTTCTATAAATAGGGCTTCACGTTTTTTTAAGAATTTTTTTTTTTTTACAAAAATTTCATTATACTGTAAAACAAAATTCTATTTTCAAGTAAAATTCACGTGATTCAAGTAAGCGGCTTTTTTTTAATAATACGTAAATAACCTGAATATTTACTAGAATCGAGTAAATATTATTTGAAATTAAAAAAAAAAATATGTACTTCAGTTGAATACATATTTTTGATTTTACTGCACATCGATTTTATTCAGATTTCTCAGTGATAATATCCGTATTTACGAAATCAGTTTAGTCCTTGAAGTCAAAGGCAAAAATAAATACACAATCAAATAAATGTATAATAAATGCAGGATTCAACAAGTACTTTGCTTTTCATCCAGACTATAACTTCTTCGCTATTATTGTTTACATTAATTAGTGAACTTCGTTCAATATAAAAAGAAGAATTACAATTATGAAGTAAATAAAAATTGTTAAATTACGTCTTCGCGTCAATGATATTTTTAATTTTAGTCTATTTACCAAATAACCAGGCCCAATTTCGCAAAAATAACCTTTTTTAAATTCTTTACTCACTCATTTAATTACTTTTGTGAAAATTACCGAGAACAATAGGATTCTGCTAAAGAAACGTAAATTTAAAGTAAAATCATCACTTAAAAAAAAGGACGTTTTATGGAACTTTAGTTTTAATCATTTCTCTGGTACCAAAAAGGTAAAATTCCCTCTCGTTTGGTCTGATATTTGTGTTGTGACTGGTGGGTTCAACATGGATTATAAAATGGTCAGTCGATTATATCTCGGCAAATGGAAGTTAAATATATTTAAAATATTTTAACTTTGGTTGAAATGAAAACTCGATGCAATTCTTCTCTAATAAACTTCTTTTGCAGGTGGGCTTCGACTGTATCAGATTAGGCGCCAATGGAGTAGCACTAGTCAGACCGGAAGATGGCGGAGGAATCGGTCAAATTGAGTTTCTTCCGGCCGAAGCTGGAGACGACGACGACGAGTACGACGATGACGACGACGAGGATTACGACGAAGTTGAAGATGACAATGATGATGATGATGATGATGACGATTACTAAATATCTTCAATAATTATTTATTTATTTATTTAGTTATTATTTAGTTATTTATTTATTTATTTATTTA
>JAPYZR010001525.1:0-21252 GCA_030522945.1 Trichopria nigra
AAAGTCGAAGTTGGGCGGAAAAACGGCAATTTGCGACGTGAAGCACTTGGTAGATATATCCCAACTTCTGATAAAATCATTCTGTTGTTCCGGCATATCTAAAAAGAGGTTACAGAAGAAATTCGGTTTATTCGTTCGCGAGTTATCGAGCGAACACACATATACGTACAGCATGTCGGACATTTCGAGTTTCATGTCTTCAACCCCTGCCTTCGACCGAAAATTTTTGTTGGTAAATTCAATACTTCGCCGCCTTGCGTCAGGCGAAGTAAATGGCGGCTCACGGAATGAAAAATCCTCATATTATTACCTTTTACTTCGCCTGACGCAAGGCGGCGAAGTATTGAATTTACCAACAAAAATTTTTCCGATTCTTCAATTTTGGGAATTTTTTGGTGGAAATCTATTTCTATTCCTGGACAACATGAAGGTATTTTTTTGATTATCGTGTAACAATTAAATCGGGTGGAAGGCAGGGGTTGAAGACATGAAACTCGAAATGTCCGACATGCTGTACGTACGTATACGGCACCGGATCGCCGGACTGCCGGCAAAGGTCCACCGTGGTAGTCCGGCAGTCCGGTGCCGGCGAAACGTAGCTTAGTGGGACGGCACCCTGATATTTGCAATGTCTACAATGGTATAGCTAATTCGTAAGTACCCCTCGGAACGTCACTTAAATGCTACAAAAATATTTGGATACCGAGGTAAAGCATAAATTTCTTAATTTATTGAATTGCATATTGACATATCCTAACGCCAATTATTTTTTGATATAACACGCACAAAAGTGGCGTTTTCTACCTTCGTTGCATAAAATATCTTACCTAAATCACAATTTTTCAAACGTAATTTCTACAAACATATAAGTATAGTGATGAAATAATGATACTCTTACAACATTTCCTGTTTCAATATATTCACGAGATATACTTCTAATAAATGTTATTAATGCAATTAATTAAGAAATGTGTATGTTTTACGAACAATCTGTACGTTTCCGAGGGGTACTCATTTACTCAATAGTTCCGAATATATTAGCTACCAGGTGGCGCTTCGATTGACCCGTACATAGCGAATATATAAAACCACATCATTATTGCAGTTGCACGGTTGTAGACCATGTTTGCGACGCTTGCGCGTCTCTTACTTAGTATAGGTCTGTGTCTCTGCATGCTGTAATCGTCATAAGCGATAAAAACACTAGTCAGTATCAAGAATTCGCGAATAGTGGAGGACGTCGTTATTTCGTTTACCAGTGATTGCCTAAAAAAATTTGTTCTAATTTTACTCGAGTAAAAATTGTGAGTGAAAACATCAGAATGAGTGCCGAAGAAGAAGTTTTACGGATTCAGAAAAAGTTGAACAAGATGTCGAACGGCGACGGAACGGTGAGTACCGCAAGAACGAGAACGCAGGACGCGCGCAAGGCGTTATAATGAGTTCTTTAGCGGAAACCGCCAAAACTTACAAACCGTCGCCCGACGCCAGCAACTTTTTTCCCCTTTCATTCACCCATGACATTTTCGACTTTGGGTATCGAACATTTTTGTACTCGTTTGCAAAATAACATTCAAACGCGATGTGATATGCAAACTTACAAAATTGTTTGTTTTGTCATTCAATCGTCCTGATTTCTTCGAGTTATCAATAACAATATTAACAAACAATATAAATATAAACAAATACATTTGCGTTCAATGGCTTGTTCATGAATGGATACACGAGATTTATTCCTGCCAGTTGGAAAAAAGCTTAAACACAAAATATCAGTAAAATCCATAGGAAAACTAAATATTCATGAAAAATGATTGTCTATCAAAAATACTATACGTACATGTCATATTGTTTTCGTTACTTAAAATTATATTAAGTTTTGTCTTATACTAATACTACATAACAATGTATGTATGTGAAATTGAATTTAAAAAAAAATCAAGAAAACAGAATAAAAAATATTAGCTTTTATGTAAGTTGCTTCACATGCCGTAAGGTTTTCATAATATAATTTAAAAAATACTCAATTGTTCATGTGATATATAAGTTTCTAAAATTATAAATGATTGATGATAATATAATACATTGTTATTTAATTAATAAAGAGATTTAATTGTATAAGCTGCAATCTTAACTCTTAGATCTCATGAAAGTGTTTAAATATTAGCAGTTTTCAGTTGAAAGTTTTTGATGATTGTTTTACTAATTATGTAAGTCTTGATTAATTCATATAAATATTTAAACTGTTTAATTTAAATTTTTTAATTTGTTAATATTTTAGGAATTATCTTCTTTATTACAGCTGTGTGTTTTGTAATTTTATGTGTATATATAGGGCTTTACTCGTTAATTCAATAAAATAAATAAAAAGTAAATAAGTAATGTTACAATCGTCAGTCTTTCTTGATTTTATGGTTTGACAGAATACGGACAGAACATTACGTTTACAAAATTTATAATTTCAAATATATTTTAATTGTTAAATCAGTACATTAATTGTCGCAATGTTGTAATTAAAATGATTTACAAAGTGAAAGTGGGCATGCTCTTGAAGGTATTATAATAAATCAATATTGTCATCTTATTTCTTTTATTTTATTATGAAAATCTTAAATAAAAATTTGATTTTAGGGACAGGAACAGGCATTGGAGTTGCTGAAGATTTTACAACAATTACCTGTTAATTTGGATCTACTGCAGAAAACTCGAATTGGTATGACAGTTAATGCTCTGAGAAAGTCTACCAAAGATGAAGAAGTCATTGCCCTGTCCAAGACCCTAATTAAAAACTGGAAAAAATTTTTATCAGGCAAGTATATTAATAAAATACACTAATAACAATTAATGAAAATGATTGTGTATTTTCTTCTACAAATTATAAATAAATATAAATAACAAAATTTGTGTATATCAGGAACAAAAGATAGTAAAGATGCAAGTTCATCAAGTAGTTCAAAAAAGAAAGAAGACAAATCGGAGAAAAACAAAGATGACACTGACATAAAGAAAGAGAAAGATTCTACAGATAACAGTGATGTAAAATCAAAAGAAGAAAAAAGTAGCAAAGATTCCGCAAAAAAGCAAACTTCTTTCCCACCTCCAACAACTACAGATGCAGTTAGATTAAAGTGCAGAGAATTGCTTGTGTCAGCTCTGCGTGTCGATGGAAAATCAATTGACGGCTGCGCTAGTCCTGAGGAACTTGCAGAAGAATTAGAAGATGCTATTTATGCAGAATTCAAGAATACAGACAACAAATATAGAAATAGAGTAATTATTTAAATAATATTTTATTAATATTGATTAATAATATTGTTTATTGTCATTTACTTTTCAATTACTGATTGTGCTAAATTTTAATTAATGACATGATTTTTATCAGGTACGCAGTAGAGTAGCAAATTTACGTGATACAAAGAATCCAACACTGCGAACGAATTTCCTTGTTGGTGCTATTACACCAGTGAGGCTTGCTGCAATGTCTGCTGAAGAAATGGCTAGTGATGAGATCAAACAGTTACGAGAACAATTTAAAAAGGAAGCAATTAATGATGCACAGCTTGCCACGGTTCAAGGAACGAAAACTGACTTGCTAAAATGCGGTAAATGCAAGCAACGCAACTGCACTTACAATCAAGTTCAAACACGTTCAGCTGATGAACCGATGACTACCTTCGTATTGTGCAACAATTGCGGTAATCGGTGGAAATTCTGTTGAGGTGACCAACAAAAATACATCTCCAGGAGCATTTGTAAATATTCCTTCTCTTAAAAATCCGTCGACTATCGGAGTGATAAAACCTCAGTTGCGAATCACGAAGTTGAGCAATTGTATCTTATAATGAATTTCAAGCTTTTCTATGTTGCACTCTTACTAAAAACTATTGTTAGCACATTTTGCGGTTTGACCATAAATGTTGGAAACACAATGATTGTGTTTAGTACAATAATTGACTGAAATACAACGATTTTCAGATGTGACAAATTTTGAGTCTTCAACAAAGAAGGAGAATTTTCAATTGAACTGTTAAATGTCACTTCTCGTCAAACATATAATATATATACGTATATACAAAAGTCAATTTTTCTATTTACATTTTTTCAGAATGTCATTTGCAATTGGTTCTAATCATTTGGTTCTTGAGGTTTGGGTTCGCTTCGACATATCACGGAGATACGTCTTTCTCGGGTGACGTCTTTGCCCTGGTACTTTGATTCAGTACAGCTTAAAATTTCATGGTTGTATTTTTGTCTTGCATCCCCACTGAAATGGATCAACAAATTTTTTAAGAACTCATAATATAAAAAACAAAACGTGTTATTGTTTATTTCTAACCTCATAATGTATAAGGACCTTCGAGGTAAAAGAAAGTCTTCTTTGCATTCAGCTTCATGTCCGACTAGAGTAAGTCGCATGACACAGTTGCTCAACAAGCTGAGACCAGCAATAACATCTCCACAAAACTAAAACAAAATAAGAGTATCGTTAACACTGTGGCAGACAACTCGACACAAGTTTTATGTTGATTTGGATATTATTTTACAAATAGATGTTTAAAGGGGGTCTGAAGTAGAACCGTATGACCAACAATAAAATTATAAATAAGAAAATGACATACAATACCCAAACAAAAATCAAGTAAAAATCATTTAAAATTAAATCAGAACACAAATTATTATTAAGGTAGGTAAGAAAAACCAATTTATTACCAAAAAATGTTTAGAAGAATTTTATTGGGGAATTTCATGTGTGACGTAAAATCACCCTTCCCGAGTCCAAACCTTTCAATCAACTTACAACTTATTTATTCTTGTCTCATTACATCGGTAACTGTTCTACTTAAGAACCCTTTTAATCGATAAATTATTGATTTTATCATCAGACTGAGTACAATGAATAATCGAATGCAATATTTTGTTTTAATAAAAAGAGACAAAATTCGACATTCTTCAAGTTTGAGTTCACGTTACATTTTTCATTGTTCTCAGGCTTAATATTTCTCTTTGATTTATACCTATTTTGTATTATTTTTGCAAATAAGTAAATGCCATGTTTTTTTTTTTTTTTTTTTATTTTTTTTTTTCTTTACTTTATGTTAGAGATTATTGTAATTAAATGAAATATCCATTGATTTGATTTTCAATATTTTTAGAGTCTTACAAAATTAAATTATTAATTTCAAGGCCTTTGATAAGTACGAATAATCATCAAATAATAATACTATGAGATTTACTTTACCAATAATTTATTGATAAATGTTCAATATTTCATATAAAATTCTAAGCCTTGTAGTATTTGTTTCCTGATATTGATTGCCACTCCATTTAAACTCATTTATAATGCTAATGCGTATTATTATTAAGTCTTAAAGTATTGTCCAAAAAGTTAATTTTATACCAATTCAGTAACAATGTTTTCGTAATATCGCTGTAAGGGAATTTTAAGAGTCAATATTTGATAACTGTTATATAATGCATTTGCACCAATTTGTAATAATTACAAATTAGTCTTTTTAGTAGATATTACTATTCGATCTGTAATCGTTACATGTTGTAAATTTTTAATTTCTTCATTCCTTCGTCATTACGTAAATAGTTACTTCATCAATTGCTTCATCATCTGGGTTTGAGAGATTTTGAGCATTGTGAAATGGTATAAAAGCAAGTGTATCTTTAAAAATTTGACACTATTTGTTCATATATTAAAGTAATTGTGAATATCGTAAAAGTAAAATGCATAAAGAGGGTTTGAAAGTTGTAAAAACCTGATGCGGTTTCCTTGCTTATTAACCTGTTCTTTACCTGCAATGCTCTTTGATAGCCCTTGATTTAAAAAATTCTAATAAATTATTTATCTGTTATATTTTCTGAAAATTTGAAAAATTGCTTAACAATGGTACATTTAATTTTTTTTTTTTCATTATTGGATGCTAAAATTTTATAAATGACTATATTATAATAAATCTAAATATATGTAAGTTAAAGTTTTAACTTTTAGACAAATTTAATGTTAAGGAAGATGATAGCGCAAATTACCCGAACACTGTCGACGTGTGGTTTGATCCAACCATCAGCTGCTAAGTCCAAAACATGGACCAAGCTAAGTTGTTCCATGCCTGGAGGGAAGGCCAATTTTCGCACCCTCTCGATGATCTTGGTGTTTTCTTCATTCCATGTTAATTTTTCTGTCTCTCGAAATCCATGAATTGCCTGTGGCATATGTAGAATTTGTATGGTAATAAAGCTTATTTTACATTGTCAAATACACAACAAATTCATAGAAAGACAGTATGTATGAAATGGTATTTAATTATAAATATTTACATCATCCCAGTGTGAAAATTCATACTTCATTCGTTTCAAGTAAGGTTCCACTTCATTGAATAAAGATTCTTCTTCTTCAATGGTTATGAAATCGTGATAAATATTCATTGTATCGTAAAGATTTTTTTTCCAATCTTGATCGTAGACAGTAGTATTGGCCTGGGCCATTTGGTTTGTGCAATGTATTGAACATAGTTTTATGAACTGTGGAACCGATCTCCTCAACGTTAATATTCTTGATGTCATTCTAACATTAATACACAAGAAAGATAAATGTAAACATATAAATTTATGAATTTTTCATCATTAGAAAGAAATTATTACCATATAAAAAATTAAATGTTTCAGACTCAGGACAAAACTTTTTTCAATACACTTTGCAATACTGTTTTGAACAACACATCAATGCGTACATAAACAAACAGTTATTATTAATTTTGTTATAATGAAAGTACCAATATATATATATAAAGTATTATGTGTATTAATTCTGTCATGGAAAATTTATGTTTTTTACTTACATAGACAAATAATGAATCGTAAATGATTTTTTATACGATTAAAATTATCGTTCGTCTTGATGTATACACCAGAAATATAATAAGTTATATTTATACCTATAAATGTACGACATGCATATATTGCTGCATGTGTGTCACAATATCTGTACATGTAATATCGCGCATGTGTGAACCGTGCGAACAGCTGTGACCGCTGTGAATATATATACGGTTGGATATACACATGCATATAAGCTATATGTATATGAATTCCTCAAACTCGTGACCTGTCAAAGTTGCATGCAAGCATCTGCATATGTCTATTTTTATTCATACAAATGTTTTCAAGAGCTATTCACAATTATTTTTAGAAATTCATATTAACCTAAGCAATTATTTTGTAATATTGCCTATAATTAGGGTAATACGGGTAATATGTGTTTTGTATAGATAATAGGTATATATATGTATAAAAAAAGCTTTCCTCATTTCGGAAGAAGCGCGACCGCCATGTTGCTCCGCGCGCGAATTCAATAACGGCTGTCAGGCTGTCATATATCATCCTTATTTTTATTAACTAATGCATATATATAAATAAACGTATAAGAATGGGTGTAAGGATTGTATATGAATGGACCTTTGAAAATTATATATTCAACTTAGGTTTACGAGACATGTATATATATTAAGGTATAATTTATAATTTCAAACACACATATATATATGTATAAGGTTTCTTTGGTTGGGGGGGAGGAAGTGACGCTGCACAATGCCCCCCGATATTCCGATAGCAGCAATATACTATCTGTGACGGCACGTCAGTTCATTTCAGTGATTTTCTTTCGTGTCCTGCGTGTTGCGACATTCGAGATGGTTCAAGTAACTTATCTACACGCTGAATTTAGAAATTTATAAACGAAAATATCGAGAGGATTAATATATATTGTATGAAAAAACGTCGCGTACAGTAAGGTAAGAGTTTTAGTAATATATATATGGTGTAAGACCAAAAATAATATTCCCGAAACATGAATGCCTTTTTAGAATTGTAGTTTTTAATCAATTTATGTAATTTTATACCTTATACTCGGACATCGCATTTAATAAGTTTTGATTTCCTTATTTTAGAGAAAATGAAGTTATGGTTAGTAGCAGTCCATATATTTTTAGTGGGAACGAACCTGTGGGTTACGGCTCATTTTCATGAAGATCACCCTGAAGATAATGAATTTGCTGAGTTTGAAGATTTCGAAGATGAAAAACCAAGAAAAGTTCTTTCAACAGAAGGACGAATGACTGAGCAATTTCAAGAAGTTAAGCAAGACAATGGCTTTGAGGATGATGATGTGTTAATTGAAAATGAAGATAATGAGTTTGATCATTTTCGCGATGAAGAAGAATTCGAAGGGCTTAATGTAAATGGTGGTAGTTCTGGTGCAAAAATTGACGAGCCATCGACATTAACAATTACAAAGGTACCCTTACATCTCCGTGCAAGATGGGACAGCTTTTATCTTGAAATTTTAATGATAGCAGGTCTCGTGGTATATTTTCTAAACTATTTAATCGGTCGCTCAAAGAATTGCCAAATTGCTGAAACATGGTTCACAGACAATCGTCAAATTCTTGTTGAAAATTTTTCATTAATAGGTGATACTGGAAAGTCAACCGATGAACCGTCATCAGGTTTAATAAAAGAAAGTGATTCTCAGTATAGCCTGTACTGTACTGGACGAGTTGGATGCGATTCGACTCTTATAGAGTTAAAATTAATCAAGCGCCAAGACTTGGTAGCAGTTTTGGCACAGTTGGTGAGCCCCCAAAATGATCAAGCTCATATACGTATTGAGCTCACTAAAGATGAGACTGACAATTTTGTATTAGCAGTAGCTTCTAAACGAACTGCCGTACACTTATCAAGAGATATGGCTGATATTAATGTTTATTGCCCAGAAAAACGAGCAGGAGAAAAGTTTTCCTTGCCTGCAGGTTTTTTTGTAATGTCAGAGATTGCTGAAGCTACTTCGGCTATATTAGATAATAGAGTAATTCAAGCTTTTAGTAAATATGCTCAGTATATAGATTACATTCACATTAGTGATCAATACAGTGGATTAAAGCAACAAGAGTAAGTAGTTGTAACTGTATTGTAGATGAAAGGAGATCACTTTTGAATTTGTGTTTGATAATTCTTTTCCTTTTTATAATTCCAGAGATGCTAATCAGTTAGTTATGCCAGAAGTGAAAAGAGTGATGTTAGTTGGATTGAACATTAGTATTAAAGGTCGTACTCCCAATGCTGAAAGTCAAGAAAAAATTAAACCATTACTGCAATTGACGTTCTATCTTCTTGACAAACTGCGAAGGTTTAAACTATCAAAAGAGGTATTTAATGATTAATTCCTAATTTTCTAAATGTATATAAAAACATTGCAACAAAAACAAATGATGTTAATAATAATTGATATTGTGTTTCATTGGTAATTATTAAAATTATTTTTTAAGACCATTTTAAAATGCTACATAAGATACAAATTCTAAAACAGTGTAATTATTATTTTTTTTTTTTTTTTAAATTGAATAATACATTACAAAAATTTTATGATGAGTTGGACAATATAAAATTAATATCATGGAATAAGTCACCGTCAAAAGCATGAACATTGATAAATTATTAATAATTATTACCCGAAGGACCATGCTATCGCACCTATCAAACAAATTGAAATGATTTCACCATTTTATTAAATATTATAACAACTATGACATACATTAATAATTACATTTTAATTCTTTTCAATGACAGGGTAAAAATAAGACTGATAAAAATCGTCTAAGGGTAGAAGAAGCATTTTTAAAAACTACTCATGCTGCTCGTGCCGAGGCAGCAGCTCAACGTCGAGAAGATCGAAAAAGAGCTGAGAAGGAAAGAATCTTACAAGAAGAGGATCCTGACAAACAAAGAAAGTGGGAAGAAAGAGAACAAAGGAGGCTCGCAAAGAAGCGTGCTCCCAGAATGAAGCAGCTAAAAGTCAAAGCTTTGTGACAACAAGGCGATTGTGATTTTTGCATAACGACTTCCAGAAAGCCATGATGAAATTACACTGTTAGAAACTATTAAAGCATTGATGAAAGTGGTTGTTAGCTTATGAAATACGTGAATTTCACTACGAGGCATCTATTCTAAACGTATTTATTATTGTAATGAAGTAATTCAGTTTTAACGTAAAACCGACTGAGATAAAAGGAAACACTTGATATTTGAGCGCTTTTCCATGGAGGACATCACAAAATAAACATCATATCAATTATACCATAGTTTCATGAGAGAGCTCCATCAAATTTTGAAAGTTTGATTGGAATGCCATCCATTCATGAGACGTAAAAAGCGCTTAGTATGTGAACTCTGGAAACGTCTCTTTCTATATCAAGTGTAATTTGATGTACTTTATAATGAACTAAATAGTGAGGTTTTACTTTTTTTTAATTCTACAATTTTGGTACCTGGTAGTTTTGAGACCTGGAAATAGCGACATATAAAAATAGTTGTCGTTTTTTTTTTTTACAGGCTAATCACTTATTAAAACATTGACTGAAGATATTGACAAAATAATGAAAACATTAAAAAAAAAAAAAAAATACGAATAAAATAATTTATATCTACAGTTATACATATTGTAAAAAATCATTTTAAGTATACCATTGTTTTCGTAAAATATTGGAAAAGTGCTTTTTTCCATAAATTTAATTAAGTTTACAATTTGTTGTCTACTTTTTGTTACTGACTCCCAGTCCTTTGAAAAGTTTAAGAGAAAAGATTGATAAAATTTATTAACTCACATTAACTTTTATTTCATATAATATAACTAGTAATTTTTGTTGTTAAATATGTAATTAGACCAAATTGAATACATGCATATTCACTCTTAGCACTGAATTTAAGACCTCGAAACCTATCTCAGACATTTTAAATAGGTGCTTTAAACATTTTTAATTTCTCTGTGGAATTTTGAAGATTTCCTTGGAAAATCTAATAACGTGACGTTCCGTTGAATAACGCGTTTTGAAAACGAAAAATCATTGTTAGATATATAATCAGTTATAACGATATTCATCCCTCCTTTACCAGGTTCATTTTGTTCAATCCATGGTAATGTCACATTTCGACAAGATCGTCCCAAGTCTCGTAAGTCACCGCAAAGATGGGTCAAAACATATGATGCATTTGGAGTAAGAAGGCACTGAGACACGAAACCAATGTCAAATACTCTTGATTTTAAACCAGCATCGAGAAAACGTACCAACTGATTTGTGCTCACAGTATCCGGCCATGGGGTCGGCCATAAACCGCTAGGCCATAAATTAGAAAAGTTTCTAATTACGATATTTCTGTATATAATAATAACTTGATATTTTTCACTATTAAGTAAATGCAGGGTAGCGAAATTACAAGTTGCACGAGGAGGACAGACTTTGCCTCTAAATATGTATTTAATTTTGTCGATTAGAGATCTGTGATGGTTTACGGTGAAATCGTAAAAATGCTGAAAATCTAGAATAACAACTTCTTGCGGATGACTTGAAAGCCACTCTGCAACATCTTGTAATGGTTGACTAATCTCAGCTCCGTAGAGGCCATGAAGGAAGTAAATGTTGCCATCATTGGGTTTCGTTGCCAGCCTTAAATCCAAATACCTAATGCCGCCATTCAATTGATCCTTGATAGTTTCACACTGATTGATCGACCAGTTAAAGATTATAGGCTTTACTAGTGGTGTACAATATCGCGCTAAAAATCTCACGACCAGTGATTCATCCGGTCCAACGTCATTGCCGCGCTCGATTGTATAAGTCATGCTGTTATGTGAACCTGTAAGTAATTTTCAAATTACGATAAATTCATGTAACGACATATCGTGAGAAAATGAGATTCTTGGATATAACAATTGTATGAATATATACTAATTGCTATACACATGAATTAATAATCATCTGCTTATATAAACTATAATGTCTTATGTGGTTTCTCCAATTGTCAGGCGATGTAAGAATAAAGTTTTGCATTATTACGATTATTTTTATATCATTTTTATACATAGACTTGACGTTATTTATCAATTTTTGTCAACTTTCGTTTTTTATGCATTATTATATTTTATTGAATAAAATCATTTTCTTTGTCTTAATTTAAGCACTATAAGATTAAGATATATAAAATTATATAATTATAATTAAGTAATTGTAGCTGAAGTTGATCGAAATTTGAAGTAAAATGTCATGAATGATAACTGAAATGTATTCAAATTTTCAATCCATCGCCCTGGTAAAAAAGTGGATAGAATCGTATAGAATCGGATTTTAAAGAAACGGATAGAAATGGATACATTTTCTATACACCAAAATACATTTTCTATTACCAAACAAAAATGGATTGAAATGTATAGAAACAACTTAAATTTTATCGCGTTAAATGTATCGCCGTTTATTTTGAAAATATTATTCAGTCATTTTCTATTTAATGTATACACAAACTCCATTTTTAAAATGGAGTTGGATATGTCAGGCGAATTTCATTTCTAAATTTTTTCCCAGTTATAAAAACAATTAAGTTTAATTACAGGAATCCATTTCAATCCATTATTCTTAATTAGGATGTTATTATTGTAATATATCATTTTTCAATAAAAACTTCAGCTATATATCTTTATTTATTTTGTCATTAATTTTGAATTCACATTTATTTGTATGTGATCAATTCATGTACCTGGTAAAAAGGTGGATAGAATCGTATAAAATCGGATTCAAATTCTATCCGGATTTTAAAGAAACGGATAGAAATGTATAGAAAATGTATCCATTTCTATCCGGATAGAAATGTATAGAAAATGTTTCTTTAAAATCGGGATAGAATATGAATCCAATTCTATACGATTCTATCCACCTTTTTATCAGGGACATGAATTGATCACATACAAAATGTGAATTCAAAATTAATGACAAAATAAATAAAGAATATATATATAGCTGATGTTTTTATTGAAAAATGATATATTACAATAATAACATCCTAATTTAGATTAATGGATTGAAATGGATTCCTGTAATTAAACTAATTGTTTTTATAACTGGGAAAAAAATTTAGAAATGAAATTCGCCTGACATTTCCAACTCCATTTTAAAAATGGAGTTTGTGTATACATTGAATAGAAAATGAGTGAATAATATTTTCAAAATAAACGGCGATACATTTAACGCGATAAAATTCAAAAAAAATCCATTTTTGTTTGGTAAAAGCTTTGACTTAAATCTGTATATCTATCACTCAAATTATTACTATCTGTATGATATTTATAGAAATCTTTAGATCAACAAATTTAAAATGCTACTAAATAAAATGTAAAATTTTCTATAATTGTCTATATATTCCATTAATTGACATATCTGAATTAATCGCTCTGAATAAGCAATTATTGATATAGAAATATGTATATTCTAACAAATTTATCTTTTTGAAATGCTTTGCATACTTGTTTTGATATATATATATATATATATATATATATATATATATATATATATATATATTTAGGAAAATAAGTAAATATAATGACACTGAAGTTGGCGAAAGATTCGAAAAAGCAGTGGTTCTCAACTTATAGACATTTTCACGAAAATAGTCGGTTTTGGTTTTAATCGATGTTATCACATCCAAAGAACATTTCTGGAAAGTTTTGAAAAATTTCCATTATTTTTTTCAAAAATATTATAGCGAAACATGCCAAAATTCACAGTTTTTGAATAATTCGCTCAGTTTTGCAAAATTTCTAGGGGGATGCAATCGTCGATTTTAGTTCTAAATTGATGTTAATACATCTAAAGAACGTTTCTGGAAAGTTTTGAAAAATTTCCATTATTTTTCTCGGAAATATTAGCGAAACATGCAAAAATTCACAGTTTTGGAATAATTCGCTCAGTTTTGCGAGACTTCTATAGGGGGGAGGAAATCGTCGATTTTAGTTTTAATTGATGTTAATACGTATAAAGAATGTTTCTGGAAAGTTTTGAAAAATGTCCATTATTTTTTCCAAAAATGATATGAAAAAAATTTGTTAAAAGTTATATTTTTAACCATTCTCTAAGTTTTGCGAAACTTCCAGGGGGGAGGCAATCGCCGATTTTGGTTTTAGTCGATAATACATCTAAAGAACGTTTCTGGAAAGTTTTGAAAAATTTCCATTTATTTTTTTCGAAAATATTAGCGAAAAATGCCAAAATTCAGTTTCCGAATAATTCGCTTGACGTTATCGACCGAGATGCGTTTTTATTTTAGTGTCTTTTTTTCAGATGTGCAACACTGTAAAGTTTAGATAAAAGTTCAGAAATATTTGTCATATATTATATAAGAAAGAGAATCCTTTTCTTTTAAAGCTTTTTCAATCTTTTTTTTTAATCCTTATTTTAATCCAAGTCTTAGTTAAACTTTTATTTATTTATATATATATTATATATATAATGTTATTATTTACTTATTTATATATGTAACATTATTTCGAATTTTAATTGAACATCAGTTTGTTGTATATATATGGAAACTTCAAACTTACCGGGTATCGCTAGATGAATAATAGGTAAATTTCGAAGTCGCGGCGGAAGACGCGTCATCCAAAACTCGAGGTCGCTGTACAAAAGTGGCTCGTTATTATGTATTGAACCACTACTACCAACAATGTCCGCCATCGTATGAATACAAAACCCAAGCTACTGAATATTGCAAAAAATCTGGAATATCGAGTTAAAGCAAAATTTCGCACTCCGACAATCGCGTACGTTCATCTCGTGTGCGAATGAATTACGATTCGAGTAGATCATTGTATTTAATCTGTATTTGTTGCGATGGTAGGAAAAGAGAACCAGCATCGAGATGAAGGTTTCCTGCACTACCGATATGAAATGCTCTGTCTCAATTGGTTACCAATGGAGGCAAATTTACTTGAGAGTATTAAAAAATGTACGGATTACATTTTTTATACCCTGAAACGAATTCGATGCCTTTAATATAATGCGAACGAAACAATATCTGAAAGTTATATAAATAAAAGGTTATTGGAATAGAAAAAAATGTTTTACTCTGCATTACCGATATTTTGTGTCAACATAAGTTGGACAGAATTATAATGTAACAATAATAAATATAGTTTCGTCAAAATTAGGAGCTTATATTTTAAAAGCATGTATATAATGTACGTCTTCTCTATGTGTACAAATTACCTGTGCATTATTGTACAATAAACTTGAAGGTTTTTGCTTTATAAAGAATCTATAAATGCATTTTTATACGGTTGTTGTACATTTTATTTGATATTTTCGGTCTTGAAAAATTCGTCACCTGGTATATATAATATATATACAACTCCACGTGTATTTGTTTAAAATTGCCTTTCGTATTTTATCATTATGCGTACACCTGTATATATGTGAGGAATTTTAGTTATGTAGTTAAGTTATGTATATATATTTAATTCGTCAAATTTGAAAGAGGTTATATATTTGAATTGATGAATATTATATGTACATATAAATATAATGTGTATTATAAATATACATATACATATACTTTTTTACATAAATATTGAGTTAACAATTACATAAAGGTTTGTAACGATTATAACATAAAATAATAATTTTTCAGTCGTATATATATTAATGTATTTGTACATATTAATATTGAATTATATTATAAATATTGTCTAAATAATAAGTTAAATATGCTCTTCCAGTCAATTACAATACAATACCATAAAATGAATGCATATACCTATTTTAATAAAATTGTAGAATTTATAATTATTTTCAATCGCTATTAATTTATATATTATATTTTTATTTAATGAAAGGTAATTAAAGCTGGAAATCTTTAGTACAAATTAACAATTATAAAAATTAAACAATAATAAAACTAAGAAATGGATGAAGATATTGTGGAAGATCCTCTTGGATTCACAAAGCAAACATCATTGTTACTTGCTGGCGCTGGATGTTCACAATATATAAAGGAATTTCAGAAAAGAAATATTTCAACAGATGAACTAAGTTATTTAACAGAAGACGACGTAAAAGTACTTGGTAATTTGAAGTCATTAATTTATTTATAATTAATTTTTTCTAGTAAAAATTAATTAAATTTAAGTTGCTTTGTAATAGGTGTTAGTGACGAAGATGCTCCTATGGTTGTGAAAAGGCTTCAAGAATTACCAAAGAGATATGTGAATATTTTTACTCCACAGTACAGGTAATATTACAATTAAGTTAAATTGTCATCTACCAAATCAACAGTAAAAATCTAAAAGTATTAATTAGAAGTTATTTTACAATACATTTTTGAAGACTGAAATAAAAGTCATTCCAGTAATTTGTCCAACTTAGATCATCCAAATATTGTACATCAATATTTTAAAGATATAACTGTATAAGTCCTGTTATAGACGAATATTGCATTAACTACTTCAAATCATGGATTGTAGTTACGATGAGTTTGCCTTAACACATTTTTGTTTATTTTCTGCTATTCAATCTATATACGCAGATACACAATCTACACAAGGCTTATTATAAATTAGTACTATTAGTAACTGTTTTAAGCTACATTCAGGAATCTCTTCTAATCCAGAAGGAATTTATACATTACTGAATTTAGCCTTGACATATTTGTTACTTTTAGATTTAAGTTCTTTTCTTGCGGATATATTAAAGTAATTAAAAAGAACTGGTCATTTGTTTATAATTTTATGCATTGCATATATAGCCCATAGAATCATAAAATCTGAGCTTGTATATTTTATGAATGGATGTACTACTAAGTGTTATCTAATATGAAACATTTTAAATTAACAATCTGCACAGTATTGTTTACACAATGCAGATAATCAAACTTTGTTCAGAATTTAAGCAAAAAAGAAATATTTAATCAACAAAAAAAAAAACAGTCAATTTTTATTTCAACTGTAATTTATAAGTTAAAGAAAAAATGTTTTCTACAGATTCAATCACGCAATTGATATAATAAAAAATGCAAATCAATGGCTAGTGGTTGTAAATGATTTTTTGATTTACAATCGTCTAAAACTACAAAATTGTGGTCGCGACTTTTTTCTTGAGCCAAATGAGAATTTAAAAGCTAGCGAAGCCCTTTCAGTTGCAATTTCTGCAACTCTTGATTCGATCCAAGATTTTGAAAAAGAACTGTCAGCTTTGGATACTTATGTATTGCAGGTAAATGATAGAAGTAAATACCACTGTTAGAGTTAAATGTATTTAATTTTTTACTTAACATTGACCTTTCTTACAGGCTGACGAAAAAACTTCAAATCGCACTGTGAAAATCAGCCTTCTTGTTGTTGGTTTAGGAACAAGTGTATATTTTGTTGTAAGAAGATTTCTGTATTGAATGATTTTTATTTTTAAATATAATAGTTAATTTTCAAATTCAACATCATTTTACAATAGTAAATGATCATTCCAAGACTAAAGTCTCAGCGCCTTCTCTTCGGACAACAATGCCATCCCTCTGTTTTATTTCTTCAGCACATTGGAGCTTGCATTTAAAAAGACTGTAAAAAGGAAAGATATTTGTTTTTCAATATTTTGTGATTTAATTATATTTTTATTAAAATTCATTTATACATATATTAAAATATAATTAATATATGGCATATTCAGAATTATATGACATCAAATACTTTTTCAGTGTTATCAGTATGTTGCATTTCTAGAAGATTTGGAAGCAATGAATAATCAGAAAAAATGAAAGATAACATGTATTAAATAAACATGCTTTCCATTCTGGCCATGTCGTTTTTAAAAATAAAATAATTTTAACAAATTAATATAACATTTATAAATATCATAAAACTTACGACATAAGATTTTGCCATTGCTGTACTTGGTTTTCGTACTGTGCCGCTTTTTCTTTTAACAGTTTTTCCTCATCTTTCAATGCTTTTGATTTTTTTTCTTTTATTATAATAGTTTCATTTAATTCTTCTCGCAATGTTGAGCCCCCACTTGGATTTGTATAATTCTAGAATCAAATTCATTTTACACGTCATATTTATTTATTTATTTATAAACCAAACTTAAATATAAGTCTTACAGTTTGCTATTAAAAATTTATTTATTTACAGCTTGTTTTTACAAAAATACAGCTCTCTCCATTTTTAGTCATTAAAGATGGTAATTTATTGTTATGAAATTAACTTAAATGAATAGTTCCGCGATCATGTACTAAAACACTATGCACTTGCTGTGGATTCTTGTTTTTCATCTTCTTTATCAAGATATTCATCCCATTTTTTTAATCTGTCAGTGACCTCCTCTTCAGTTTCCACAATTATATATTTTGTCGTTCCATCCCATATTTCTGCTGATATTTGTCTTTGCCCAAACCATCTACCATTCAATAATGAAACGCAAGCTTGAGCTGCATCAGGTTCTCGAAAAGTGACTTGAGCTACACCTTCAGTATGTCGATCATGTATTTTAATTTTTGTAATATCCCCACATTTTGCACATTCTGATCGTAAATCTTTCTGATATTCTAAAATTAAACCAGGATCAGCGGTAAAATCTTGAGGTGTAAAAAGATTTTTTATAATAACAACCCTCTCACACTTCTGTGGTTCACCTCTTATCCGCTCTGGTCGCCAATCGAATAATTTTTCACGACTTTTCTTTTGTTTTTCAATGTCCTTTTTTTTCTTTTTAGGCTTTAAAGATGGATCATATGTACCTTTTAACTGAAATTTCGCTCTTTGTACGGAAAGTGGTTTTCCATTAACTTGCCAACCATCCAGTATTTGCAATGCCAAATCAACAGACTCAACTTTTATATACGTACAAACAGCATCACCTTTGTTTTGACCAAATTCATCTTTATATATTTTAATTTTGTCCTTTCCCTTGACATCCCTGGCAATCACTCCGCATTTGCTGACAAGTTCTGTTACCTCTGTTTGGGTCATATCTACTGGAAGACCTGAAATATATATTGCTGTATTATGTTGGTCATCTATTTCAAACCAAGTTGGTGGTTCTGGAGCTTTTTTCTTCATGTTAGATTTTACGTTTGTATCTGGTTCAACAGGCAGTGTTGGTTGCGGAATACTTTGTGAAGATGTACCAACATTCAGTTTGTTTGAACCATAATTTATATGATACAGTGCTAAAAACTCCTCATCAAGTTTAGGAAACCAAGCTCTCTTTTCTGGATCCCATTCGTAACAAGTACCATCATTTGGATCAGAATATGTATAAGTGTCACTTTCAATATTGTATACGCTTTCTACGTTTAATTTGGTTGGATCAGTAATTTCTTTTTTATTTGATTTATTTGGTGTAATTTCATCTTGAACCTTTACAACCCATTCTTTTTTTTCTTCAATATATTTGTAGGTGATATTGGTACTTTTATCTGTATAAATATAATGTTGCCCATCAAATTCATAATTTTCATTACTTTCTGGTACTTCTTTTGACACCGTCGTCTCATTATCCATAGGACACCATTCATTTTTATCAGCATTCCAAATTAATTTCTTCTTTGTTGTTGGCTCGGTGTATATACATTTGTCGCCTTCATATGCGATATGCTCAGTATATTTTAATTGTTCATTAGTTTGATCGTTATCACTTTCAATTCTACTCTCGACATCTTCTGTTGTTTTGTCTTTATTTTCACCTGGGCTGTCCATTTTTTAAAGTCGCTGTACGAATATATTACAATTACAATAAACGTTGATAGTTGTGTTGTTACTAAAAACGTGTCGAATTTTTACAGCAAGATGGCTTCTGATTATCGATTCTTGCGACGTCGAATGTATCTTATTTATATAGCATCATAAGATCATATAAGGATCATAATCACTGATCTCTCTCTCTCTATATATATATACATATATCATATTTGATCACTCTACTGGATAGAATATGTATGTAGTATGCCCTTACATATATGTTTGCATATAGCAAGCATATATGCTTGCTAAATAAAAAGTGAAGCATATATATACCCTATATATAGCTGGGTTCACCAGGCGGCCGGGCGCCATGCTTACATCAGCTGCTTGCAGCATTTGTGGTTAAGATGGCCACTTGGCTATTATATCAAGGAATGAGCCTTATAGAAATATACGAAATTCTAAAGTGTATGTAGAAGATTTATATAAAGTTGACTTGATCCAGTAATATAAAAAAATATAAAATTTCAAACAATTTTACCAATAATAATCAGTGATATTCGCCTATTTAGTAACCTTTCCCCTAGAAAAATAGTGCAGCACCACTTTCTGGGGAATTTCTAAATAATAACATGTCGCGTGTAATTGAACTACAACCTTGTTTTTTGTTAACCTTCATTTTCAAGGTTATTTGAAGGTCTACTTTTAATTTTCAAATAGAAACCCATATATTTTTGATCCCGGATTTTGAAAGAGCGCAAAATTTTACGTCCAGATGAACTTTCACGTTATGATGGGTCAAAGTCAACCACAGAAGTCCTAATCGAATCAGAAAACCGAAAAATATTGATTTTTCTACGATGGTTTTTTTTGAAAAAAATTGTTGGATGTCGAGGGTAAACCAAACCATGATCCTGACAATGTGTCCTTGAATCCATAATTTCACGGTCATTTCAAGGTCAAGTAGGGATTGTTAATAAAATTTAATGATGATGACCTAACCTCAAAATAGGTAAAGCATAAATTAAAAAGGATTGAAGCGTTATTTAAAAATTAGGGCTTTGGAAGGGTGATTCTACATATCATATGTAATCCCTGAAGAAAACATCGTCGACATTAGTTCAAAATTAAAAGTGGATTATCCGAAATAAATTATGTTCTCTTACCAGCAAGAAAAATAATTTATTTCGGATAATACTCGTTTAATTTTGAACCAATTTCAGTGATATTTTTTTGAGTATTGTACATCATGTGTAGAATCACCCTTCCAGAGCCCGAATTTTGAAAAACGCTTTGAACACTTATTATTTATACTTTTATTGTTGAAAACCTCGGTCGGTAAATGTTCTACTTTAGAACCTCCTTAGGGGGCTGCTAAATACCGACATTACAGAACGAAATTTGTTCACACGGATTCTCGGTCAATTCTCGGTTACGTCATTTTACAGTTCATGTTTGTTGGGGGCGCTGCGAACGGAAGACCGTCGTTTGACCGTCGCGGAACCAATCAGGTTACCGGTGGGCGTGGCGAAGACGCAGGAGAGGGGAAAGCGCAGAGACTTCACTGAAAAACATTTAGTGGTTCGTCATTACGTAGTTACGTACTTGTAAGCGCTAGCGTGACGACCAGCTCCGATCATCGTTTCAACGTTTTATCGTTTCCCGCCTTGCTATCGTCGAATTTTATCAAAGCGATTTTT